>JAGQEM010000144.1:0-77006 GCA_019202945.1 Corynespora olivacea
AGACTCACGCGGCTAGGGTGGGTGACAAGAACTCTAGTAGCGCGTATAAGGGCCAGGTAGTAATATAACGTAACTATAATACTAGAAAACACATTAGTATATATTATCTACATATAGTAATAGCCTTATAGGGGCTGAGCAAGGCTTCCTCAGTAGTACGTATAGTACTAATATATATTATAGGTGATTATTATACGTAGAATTATATAATTCACCGTTCTTATACTGATTTTAGTGAGGCCGGAGAAAACGACGATTTTTCTACCAACGCCAAGAGATCCACTAATTTATGAACATAATAAATCAATCCTAGAACAGTAGTGCTTCCGCTAATTAAGCCTCACACAAATTGTGCCTCATTGGTCGTTGAAGGTTTAGGTATAATAATGTGGTATGGCCGAATTGCCTAGCCTTTCTATTAACTTTGGAAATTCACTACAGTGCACATAGAAAGCAAGCCAAACCGCTACCTCAAGATCTAAATACGTAATCTTACTCGTAGAAGTAGTATTTTTCGCCGGTTCCCACTGAATTCATGTACACTAAGCAAATCTCATTCCACCCGAGGGCAGCTGGGACATAAGAACTCGAAGATGTAATTGAACAAGTGGTTTAATGGAAGACTTGGACTGGAGGTTAGATTTGAGAAAGTACTTGATGTACATCCAGCGTCCTTCACACTTGATGTATTGGGTTTTACGTGAAAAGGGAGAGTACAACATCAAAAGTCCCGCTTGGCTTGTGAGGCGAGTGGCAGAAGTTTGCTCAACTGCCGAAAATTAGGAATTAGTATCTTGATGACCCTACGATGATGTAGTTACATGGGAACTAAATGGCACTAAATTCACCCGGCGGGAATGATGTTTGGGTATGCTGACGATTCATTCGAGGTATAGCATTTTATTGAATGCTGATTCACGACGCACTATTGGTACCTATGCTAGATATCTACTTCCAATCGACTAGGTACCGGAATGCTTCCGTTGACCTTTATATATACTGACAACTAATTGCTGAAACGATGCGGTCATAAGTCCCACAACGCTTTCCACAATTTAAGTATCGAGAAATAACTACAGCCCTTCATGCACCAATACCGTACATGGGAATTGAAGATGCCATAAGAAGTATATATTGCCGGAAACTTAATACAACGTATTTCCCATCTTCTAGACCTTGCCCCAATTTGGCGGCTGTTTGTCAAGTCCCCTACTCATCTGGAAACAACCGCTCTCCCCTCCTTGACCTCCGACCATTCCCACTTTTCAGAAATCTCCGAGACGTGTAAGATGATGAGATAAATAAACTAATCTTGAGTACTATACCTAGTCCCTCAAGTCTATCTTTCAAGCCACCCAAGATCTCACCTGACCGATCAGAAAGTGGCTTCTGCCCGCCATACCCCTCTTTAAATTGGAGTTCCGGCAACCTCTTAGTCCTACTAACACAGGTCCGACTACCCGCCCTCTTCGCATCTCTATAACCCAAATATGTTGCCTTTTCCGACTAGGCGTAGAGATTTCTAGTCACTATTCTCCCTCTGTATTCTTTGTGCTCGCTGGTAAGATCTCACATGGCTCGTTGTTCTCCACCCCATTGACTAAAACATCCAGTGGATCTTTAGACTCTGGTCCGACTCCGCCGCTGCAGTGGTTGAAGCCAGGTGCGAGGAAGACGCGGTAGAATTGATCGACTTCGTGGGCTTCGCCCGTAATTTGTTGGACACGCTCGCGGTAGCGCACGGTGTTGGAGTAGGAAATTACGGGGTCATTGATACTATGCCATGTGAATAGTTTGCCCCCGGAAGCTTTGAAGGCGTTGAAATTGGCATGATCAGCATTGAAGATCTAGCCGTAGTTGTAGTCTGCTTGTGTCCAAAGTGCCATGTACTCCCCGTATGAAAGCTTCGTCAAATTGAACGACGGATCTTCAAGCAGCAGTTTGATAATGAAACTAGCTGAGATAGGGAACGGAAGCCGAGTGTGCACTCCCTGTGGGTTGTCCATGGTTCCAGCGACACCTTGTAGACCTGTCGCCCACGGATAGCCGTTCCAGATCGACTTCTTCCATGGCGTCCGCAGCCCTTGCTCTATCTTTTGTACGATATCAGTCATAACCTGTCACGGCCCAGGGCCTCTTTGATTAGTTCGGTTCGGTGTTCGGGCCCGGAGGAACTAGCCTCCGGGCCGCACCCACAGATAGTTCGGCTACACTGTAGATAGCCTCCTAATACAACACACGATTTTCTCTGTTCACCACATGGGCCTTCTTTGTAGCCCGTCATATAACCGAAGCGACCTCCGTCTTTTTCCTATCGCAAGGGAATATCTTCCCAATGGCATGGAGAGGGTCGAAGTCGCAGATATCAGGATCGGAAATCACTCCATCCTCAGCGCCATCGAGTATATCGCACGCATCGATTGCTTTCCGTCGAAAGAAGTCGAATTTGCACTCCGACATCCAGTACTCAGCCTCTTTCATGACTATCTGTGGTTAGAAATCGCCTATAACTAGATGCGTCAAGCTTATAGCGGGGGCATTCGCCAGGATACCGTCAAGTGGATCCGGATACTCTTGCGCTATCATACGGCCTTGCCTTCCATCCTGCGAGCAACCGAGCCAGGACGAATGCTGTGGCTTCTCGCAATCAAATTGATCGATGACCTTATTGCTGAGGATGACTTGCTCGGCCAAACTTTTGGTAAAGGCAGTGTGTAGGATATCCAAGTTGACTTTGCCATCGGCTTCCAGTGCCCATGTTAGATCTACTTGATCGTTGCGATCATGCCCGCCACCGGTAGATGAAGCTGCAAAACCCTTGTTCACAGCAAGCCCGAGCAATGTGTCGAATAAGCCTGTGACATATCTTCCTCCCCCTGTAGCTTGATAGCGACCGCTCCATCTGCTGCGACTCGACGGAAGCCATACTTTCGTCACAATTTCATCGTCGCTTCCCGTATGGCTATACACGATCTTGACTTGGCAGAAATCGTCCACCCGGACTGCTGTCCGTGCACACCTCCAACTGTAGTGTAGTTCTTCTAGGTTGTCGCAGTAAGCGAATGAATTCCGACGCCTGGGACAGTATCTATCTGCGAGTGTGAACGTCTTAACTTTGGAGAGCGGGGCTGGCGACTCTTTCGAATTCCTCGCTGCTGAGCATGCCTGCTACAGCGAGGATCGAGAAGGAGAGGTGCCTGAAAATCATGCTATCGATGTTTATGTGACTGAAATGAAGGGAGTGATAGAGTGAAATGCTTTTATATGGGAAAGCGCGGTGATCGATGTGTAATGCGCTGAAATAAGCTTATTTTGCGGTTGTAATATCGACCATACCCTTTCCGCGAAGACGTATGACGTTTGTGAACAGACAGTTCTACCTGAGGTGATATGGGCGCGGGTAAATGCTTAGTGATGTTTGGATAAATCATCCATCTAACCTTCGAAAGTAGCCAGGGAAGCTAAAAGGAACCTAACGAACTGTTTGCGCGGTAGCGAAATGTCGAGAAATAGGCCTGATGAAGTATCCTACAAAACTCATGCAAGGTGGATACAAGACCTAGCACTCCACTTAAAGGACGGGCTTTTCTGACCTTACTGTATCCCAAGATGACCTTTCCGCAAGACATCTTACAATAACCTTACGCAGTCCGAATTTCTTCTCCGCGAAGCAGTCTTCTCCCCCATCACTTTCGCCCCAACGAACCCCTCTCTATAAATTATTTCAGCTCCCTGTAGGCAGCGGGACAAATGGCTCCGTATGCGTCGCCTTCGCCGTCCCATTCGAACTATAGTCATCCGTAACCACCTTACTTCCGTCCGCAATAACAACATGATCCAGCACCCTCTTGAATATCTCCAAGCTAGCCTCAGGCTGGTAGTAAGGGACCTCGTGACCGGACTCATAAATGCGGGTGAAGGAAAAATTGCCGTATTCGCGAACTTCTCCATACTCGACGCCGTTCACAAGGAAGGGAGCATAGCCTGCGGCATGGAAGGCAGCAGTATCGGCGTAGTTGGTTGCGAGAGAAATGGCCTCGCCGCCGAACCAGTTACAGATGTAATCTGCGTCGCCGTAGATGAGGGCCACGCGTACCCCGTACCCTAAAATTTCCTCTAGGTCTTCGATGAAGTTGGGGAACACAAAGTCTCCGGTGCTGGAGAAACCCTGGCCAACTTCCTCCGAGTAGCCGCCGTTAGTATAGTTGATATTGACGCCTATCTTCTCCTGCGTGTCGGCGAGGTTGAGAAAATCGGAGAAGTAGCTGGGAGGCGTGGAATCGTTGTAAGGATGACGGATGTCGTAAACACCGCGGCCGCCAAAGTCGTAGTAAGGCTGCTCGACATTGCCGCGACAAAAGTCTGTGGCATTGGAGCAGATGCGGTAGTCGGCTGCCGAGGTGCGGTTTGTGGCTTTGCAGGCTTGAATTCTGTCGTGGCAGCCGCCTTCGGATTCGTAGGCAGATTTCTAGAGGCCATGTTAGCGAGCTGAGTAAAGGACGGAGAAATAATGATAGAAAGGAAGGGATTAGCCCAGAGCTTACCATGGCCAGATAAATGGATTCATTGACTGCTTTGATGCCGTAGGTATTGTTCATGACGAATTCAGGGTAGTACGGCGCTTGAATATCTTCATCGACGATACCATTGATTATACCGAGGGTATCCATTTGGAGCTCGACACCTTGGATGGCTCCACTACGAATCGCCTCGTTCTGCTGGTAGAAGTAGTTGTAAAATGAAGGTCCATAATGGCCACCATAACTGCCATATCGTCAGCTTAACATCTTTCGTTTACGCAAGATGAAGATCTGTGTACCTTTCAGTCCACAAATTGAATGTGAAGTTCTGGATATCAGGATCCAATTGCGGCGACAGATCAAGGAATGCCTGGACGATATGCCACGCGGTGACGGCAGCAGCGTCAGTTGTGTTTGTCCTGTTCGGGTTGGCATAGTGGTAACGGCCATTAGCATCGGTTGTAGTCGTTTCGTAAGAGAAGCCGACGCCGACGGGTCTATAAAGTCAGCAAAGCCCATCTAGACAAGTGTCGTTGCATATCGCCTTTGATGGCGATATTCCAGAGGCCTATTTCGTATGCAGTTCGCACCCTGATATCACATACTGCGAGAGATAGAGCATATTCGAGTGCTCATTCCAGGAGTAAGGGTTCCATTGCGTCTTCAAATCCGCCGTAACATTGCAGGGTCCATGTTCTGTTCACCATCAGCTTTCCTCCCATCAACCCCTCGCCAAACATCATCAGCTATCTCCGGCATACCTTGAAACAGCCCGATCAAAGAATCACTTCCAGGTCCCCCATTAAGCCAAAGCGTGAGCGGCTTCTCGCTCGGATTTTCCCTCGCCTCGAAGAACCAGAAGAACATGTTCGTGGTGTTATCCAAACTGATATAGCCCGCATAGTCATCCACTCCTTCCTTGGTCTCACATAACCCTTCTTTACCGGGTTGCTTGAAGGAAATCTTGGCGCCTTGAGGGGAGGTGATTGTTCGTACCCCGGTGGGATCTACAGGGATTCCACGCTCTTCTAGTGTAGGCTTGCGTGCTGTGGTAAAAGAAGTGCACGCCAAGAGGCCTAGGAGATGGCTGAAGCGTGCCATGGTGAATACTTGGTCGAATCAAGCAAGCAACGGGAAGAAACGCGTGGCAGGCAGGACAAGACAGAAGATTCGCATTCTGGGCGCGGTGCTCAATGCTTCTTATACCCGGAGGTGTGCCATGCCCATGACTCCGGGAATCACCGCATATTTCGCTCGCGTTGAGCCGCGATGTTTTTTCTTTTCGAGTTGCTGCATATTGCTATTGCTGACCAGTTCCAAGGAAGACATGACGCTAGTCGCCTGATTAGGCATGTATAGTGGGACAAGAGAGGGGCAGGTGGCTAAAAACTCGAGGAAGCCTGGTTTATCGTTGAGGCGCCATTTGGTGGATGGCGTGGGAACATGCATATGCACAATGTTGAGAGACGATCACCGCGCCAGTGCCATTATACCGGGTGTTCGTTGTGAAACGCGTGCTCTTCATCCCATTTACCACACGTCTCTCCTTACCGCGCTGCTGGCCGTTCCATCCTTCTAACCTGAGTTCCATCAGATCAACCGCCATCGCTCGTCGTGTTAGATATCCAGAAAACCATCCTTGGTACTACTGGAGCATCCCTGAAGCTATCGCAGAAGTGACTAGGACGATGCCCGAATAGGAAGGTCGCAAGACAAAAGCTGGGGTTCCGAACTTTGTGTTGGCATGCAGAAAGGGTTATCCTGCTAGTAATATGTGTAGTAGATGCATAGTCTCGCATATACAGAAAATGCGGGTTCGTGACGACAGACAACTGACTCAACTGATAGACGTGCGTTGGTGATGGGGGAACGCAGAGGAGAAAAAGCTGGCCGAGGTACCACCTAGTTGAGACAATGTGAACGGGCATTTATTATCCAATGAACTAGTTATAATGCCCCACCTTCACATCATAGTCAATCAACCGCGGAAAGTATAATCTTTTTCCGACAACGGCGAGCGTCAAGGACTACTAATTAAACTCACGTCCATAGGCACCTTCTTCGATGTAGTAACAAGCCCCCAAAAGCTTACTCGTGCTTCATGTAGCTCAAACCACGCAGGCCCTTATTCAAATATAGCCATTGCTTTGGTCGGCGCATATTTTGACATATCAAACAGATCATATAGAAGCGAATCCCAGTGGCATTGAACACCAAAACCAGAGAGATCCACAGAGTTTAGCGACAGCGAAGAGTGAGGAGCAACTACGTATTCAGGATTAGCCACTGTGACCAGTGGAGGTCACTTTAATCAACCAGAGTTGGAAATACCGGTCGACCTTACTACAAGGATCCATTAGGAAGGGAGACTGTGGAATAGAGGGCTATGTAGCTTATACATGCCGTTTAAGAAAATTCGGCGTCATCATACAAATCCCCATCAATCTTCACTATACGTACGTATCGAAACAAATCGTCGGCAAGCGCTTTGTTAAAAAAAAAGGTTCCATCGCTATAGGAAGTATATTTTCTCGAGCTACTGGCGAGAAAGATACAGGCAAACTATGTTCCGTACCGTCGAGGCTATGTAAGCAGCCCGCAAAGGTCTTTTAGACGATCCACAATCAAAGGGAACAAAGGAGAAGTAGGGAAACATGATCGTGAATTACACATTAGAACAAAGTAAGAAACTTTTAGTACCAAGCAGACGAAAGCGACCATCCACACCCAACCCGACCCTCTAAACCCGACGAAGAAAGGGGCAACAGATGGACCAAAGTCACATGAGCCAAGCAGCTATACCTACAACCCTCCCCAAAAAAGCCGCCCCCATAAACGAAAGCGACACAACAACATACACATACCCAAAGAAACCCAGGTCCCCAACCGAATCTCTCTCTCCACCCATCCATCCGACCCCATCATCCAACCATCTCATCAGGACCCCAAACAAACTTCCACTCGATCCCCGCCGCCTCGGCCCTCGACGCATACCTGACCTCGACATCGGCGTCGGGCTTGGGCATCGCATTCCACATATCCGCCCTACGCTTACTCGGCACCGTCCACGCCGTCGAGACAGGCTCGACGTCGAACTGCAGCAGCACCATGGCCACGAAGGACAGGATGACGTTTGTGGAAAAGTTGCGTCCGGGGCACTTGGTCGCGCCCGCGCCGAAGGGGCGGTAGGCGGTGGAGAGGGCGAGATTGCGTTGGGCTTCGGGGGTGAAGAAGCGGCGGTGGTTGAAGAGTTCGGCGCTGGGTCCCCAGGTGGCGGTGTCGTGGTGGACGCAGGTGCCTGGGATCATGACGGTGGAGCCCTTCTTGAGGAGGTGTTGGGAGTTTAGGGTGGTGTCGTGGGCGACCTGTTTGACGTTGATGACGGTGCTGTGGAAGCGCATCGTCTCGTGGAACATGGCCATGAGCGTGGGGCAGCTTGTCTTGATGTTGCTTGTGTCGACGACCTTGACGAGGCTGGTGGCTGTCGCTGTTTCGTTGACGACGAGGCCGAGGAGCTCGTTGCGGCATGAGAGGAGGGCTTCTGGGTCAGAGACGATGTGGAATAGGAGCCAGAAGGTGGTGATGGCGCCGCTGCTTAGCATGGCGAGCGATGTGGCTAGCTCCATCCTTGCTGCGTCGGCTGGCGAGAGCCCGAGTTGGATGTTTTTGTTGTACATTTCGGGGATCATGGTGAAGGCTTGGAGGTGCCCGCCGGTCTCGAAATATCGTTGGAAGGCTGAGGCGATGCGGTCGCGTGCGTCGAGGGCTTTGCGTGCGGTAAACTTCGCAAACATGCCAACGGTGATTAGGTGGGTGATGCCGGGGACAAAGGCTCTGCAGTTTCATCAATATTTACGGGTTCATTCAGAATTGGGCGACTCGGAAAGACTCACAACCAGCTGGCTTCGATCGCGGGGTCATCGTACGGGTTTTCGGGTCCGTATACAGCGCCGGTGAGGGCGAGGGTGAGCTCATGTCGAATACTCTCCAGCAATCCAACCCGACCTTGACGTGAGAAGGTGTTCGAAACACTGACTGCAAGCTTGTCGACTGCGGTACGGGTAGCTGCTCTCAGCGTATCCCCCGACAGAAGGTTCTGGTGCACGCTCATGGTGAAGCTATTACCGAACGTGTCGACCGTGTGTTTCATCACGCGTTTACCGTCCTTGCTCAGACCACTGAAAAGCATGCCAAAGTCCAACAAGTTTGGGACATAGGTATTGGAATTCGCCTTGGTCTGTATCTCCTGGATGAGGTTCGGGGCATTGACCACGTAGATGCGTGCGAATGGCAAGCGTAGTGTATGGATGGGAGCTCGGAAGCGTTTCCTTCACGTTCGTCAGTCTCGGTGACGTCTTGCACTGGGTTGCCCGAGGGGCGAGGGAGTGATGTACCTGAGATCAACGAGATAGTTAATCTGCAGTCGAGTGAACCCATACAGAGAACTGATGAACGGAATGGTCGTCGGGAGCACGCCTGGCTCTCTCTTGCTCTGCGTTACTTGCAGTGCCACGCAGAGCCCGGCATAGATGACAGCAACGGCAAGAAAGACATATGCCAGTGTCATGTTCAACATGTTGATGATGGGAGAGAACCCAAGAGCATTGTCCTAAACGTATAGAAGAAGGTAACGCTACAGGAACGTCGAGGAGGCGAGGAGGGCGAGTTGTCAGGCGGATCAGTGTTGCTGGATGGAGAGGGTGAAGTTCTGCACACCTAATGTAGCCGGAAGAGGTGCAATCAACGCTTGGTAGTGGTCCATGCACGTCTTGCAAACGACGACGAGGTAGGAAGACGACTAGGTAGGTATTCGGTGGAACCACCAAACAAGGCAGACTTGCAACGACGTGAAAAAGACTTGTAACGACGCCACGGCGACCAGGGAACCGCTTTAACTGCCATCATGACCATTTTGACAGTGACCGTTTTGGATGGCATCGTGAAAGCCACAATGAACCATCTTTGGTCGGCGATTAAACACTTTATTGATATATCATCGTTTGGTTCGTAGCGGTGACCAATTCGATCTGTGCCATGTGATGGGTGCACCCCCCCTCCCTCCCCCCCCCCCTACATCCCTCCCGCGCATCCATCGAGTTATCGTTCCAATTTTGTGTGATTCTGGTTGCGATTGAGGTTTTGGATGCAGATGTGGAAGCATGCCAAGCACAACCTCGCGGAGATCTCCCGCATAAACTGAGGGCGATCTCGCGTTGTACAACAAACAGCCACATTGTGGCGCTTCTGTCCTGGGAAGGAGGAGGCTTGGAAAGGCGTCGGCCCAGGATAGAACCCCAGCCAAACGAAAATGGAGAATGGTGCACATTCACACAAGGGCAAACGCCTGCTCACGTGGGCACTTCCCCATGAAGGACCTCGAAAGTATTGGCCATATGATCAAATTAGAACAGTTGAAAGGGACTCGGGTAGACTCAAGGCCGAGAAGCGGTCAAACAAAGGAAATGACTGGAGAAAAAGCGGCATAAACAAGCACGATAGCAGAGCAAGACTGGTACAAAAAGGTACAACGAACCCGGAAACTTGGACAGGAGGCCTGGGTGACGAAGCTATGCCCGGCCTCGCCGTGTATGACGGCTAGCCCGTTTCCGATGGCTACATTGTAGTTGAGCGAATTGCTGAGAGAATGGGCAGTTGTGGATTTTCTTTCATTCCCCAAGGCCACCTTCCCCACGGGCGCGCCGTCTTCGCCATAGATCTCTGGCTTTGCTCGCGGTGGTGCAATGTTGGGAAAGAACGACCGTGACACAGATGGAAAAGGTAAATTGGTATATATGAGGAAGCCACGGTACGTACCTACGAGGTAAGACCTTTCGACACCCCGTTCGACTGACCTTGCTTACTCTTGAAATACTGTGTAAAGTCATGCCGGACAGCATGCACGCTCTCGGCGACCGACTTGCCAAACACCGGATCATTGGTGGCCGTTTTACACATCTCGAAGAACGCGTCGCGGTCCTTTTCACAGGAGGGGTCCCACAGCCGGTGGAAATTGGCACGTGACATGGGATCGATCATGTCGCGCCAGATCTTGATGCGAATCTCGCTGTACTTGTCGAGGATCGAGTCATCGAGTTCGTCCTGGTGGATCCCCATGAAGCAATCGTAGAGCGAACCGACGTCGGCGAAACCGCCCGTCAGACCCAGCCCACCGCTATGGACGGTCAGCGTGTCGGCGGATTCAAAAGGCCAAGGGCTGAGCATACAAGGGATTGCACAAATGGGCCGCATCTGCCACCAAAAGGACCCTGCCTTGACGGAAACTGGGCGCGCATCTCTGCTGCAGCTTGTACGGGCTCATGCTGATGAGCTTGTAGTCGCCCGGCTTGGGGTTGCCGGGGAGAATCTTCTCGTATCGCAGGGGTTGACGCTTTACGAGCTCGTCGCGATCGAGCTCTGCGTCGTCGCCATATGTCACCCGCCACAAGCCATCCGTGGTAATCTTGGCCGCCATGTACCAATCGGTGGGGTGACAGATGAAGTTGGAGTCCCAGTAGTTGAATTTCTCATCAAAGGGAAGGTACACCTGGACTGTTGTCAGCTCACTGCGCACGGTTATTTTCACACCACCGCACATTTGTGGCCACGATTTGCTGCTTCAACGTCTCGCCGGGATACTCCTTCCCAAAGAGTGCGGTCCGCACACCGCTTGAAGCGCCATCCGCACCGACCAGATAATCACCCGTTATCTCCTTCTTCTCGCCATCCTTGGTCTCCACGATGGCCGTAGCGCTGCCCTCGTCCTGCCGGACATCCACCAGCTTGTGACCCCACAGGATTTCCGTGTTCGGGAGGCTTCCAAAGTGCCCAACGATGAGAGGACCAAGGCGATCGAGAGGCAGCACGACCATGGAATACTCTGACTGTTCGGGCTCACGGCCCATGCCAGCCAGGAAGGTTGTATCCTGCAGTCGCCAACACACGCCCTGCGGCGAGAAGCCTTGCTTTCGCACGTCATCTATTATACCGGCGCGGTGGAAGTCGTACACGGCGGACGGCGCGTAGTGGGCAGCACGAGGGTTGCCGTTGATTTTGGTGTCGGCGTCGAGGATGGTGACTTTGATGCCGAGGTTGCGGGCGAGAAGCACGCCCAACAGAAGACCCGACGGCCCCGCGCCTGCAATGACAACCTATACCGATCAGTCCGGTGCGGCGACCTGGAATGGTATGGAATACGTACGTGGTTGATCTTCGGCATGGTGTCAGTCAATGCTGTACGATTAGTCGAATCGATCAATCAATCAATCAATCAATCAATCAAATCGTCCTTATAATGACAGCAATGGAGATGCATCACGAGGTGGGGCATATTGGACCGGGGCATATTGGACTACCCCAAGGCGTAGAGACCTTCCCCGTAGAGCTCTTCCGCCATGCCATGCGGGGAGGAAGAATAGGAGCCCCACATCAGGCGAAGAAGCGAATGTCACGAGATGCAAGATGCACGTGATATTTGCTAGTCATCTGTATTTGGGGATACTTGTTAGTCAGCTGTAATTTTGGCGCTTGCGTGCATACAGTACCTGCTATCGCACGTGACTGCGCTTCCTTTCAACAGCGACCGTCTGTCCGCAAGCGGCATGTCCCAAATGGGGATTTTCAGGGCGAAAGAGCGGACCCTGAAGGCTGTGGCTGTGGTGGATGATTAGCTGGAGCGTAGAGTTGCGGTGCGGCAGATGACGTCGGAAAGGACGGGAGTCCCACTTGCCGCTTGCGTCCGGATCGTCAATCCAGGGCGAACGCGTTGTTTTTGGTTTCGTGATGGCATCATCCCCAATCGCGTTACTATGTTAGTAATAATGAGCCGATGCAGGTGCCGTCACAACGTCGATGCAGATGCCGTGACAACGCCGATGCGGATGCCGTCACAACGCCGCAACAGGGCGAGAGGTCTGTCCCTGTCCTGGTGGGTGAGCCATGTATCTACGCCCAAGGATGGAAAGCCACTGCGGGAGCATGTGACGCGAGGAGGGATGCTGCAGACGTCACGTGGACCTTTCCACCCTCCATCCATCCACCAACGAATAGATATCTGGCAAGAGGGTCGGCGGCAAAGAAGGCGCCAATAACAATACTGCGCAGCCCCGACGCGACAGGGCTAGCGTTCGAGAAGAAGCTTCTCAGCCTCTTCGCAATTGTTGCCACCCTGGATAATGGCATCTCTCCCGAGCCGCCAACACAATCGGCCGCCCGTCACATGCAGGTCATGGATGCTGCCGATCGTGATTGGTACTGGAGGTTTGCGCAGTCACACTCCAGAAAACACTCGCCGCGCATCTGGAAACTCAACACCACACGCGGCCATCGCAACCAGCCCACGATGCAAGGAACTGTCGAATTATTGGACGCGCACTGTGGCTCCCAGGCCCAGTCAATACATACCCACACTCTCCTTATCTCGCATTGCCCGATTCATAGCGCGGAATCCTGACGGTCGCTAGACGTTCCACTTTTCTCACGCAGTCTAGGAAGACCAGCACGTCAATCTCTGCGGTGAGCCTTCTTGGTGGGGGGGGCAAAGTTGTTTGCACAGAGTTTTCTGGTCGACATCGCGCTGCGAAAGTTGCCTGCGCAGGGGCGGGAGGGGGGTTGATATTTGTATTTGGTATTTGGGTTCCGAGCCTGCGAACCATCATCCCACGACGGACATACATCGGGCGGCTCTGGTCCTCGTGGTTCCCAAGAAAAGAATCTTCTTAGCGGCCGATGGAACAGCCACTCCCGCAGGAGCCGTCAGGGATGGGCTTGCCAGATATCAACGTCGTCCTGACCCTGGCTCTCTTCTGCCCACTCTGCCCACTCTGCCCGTCTTTATGCGCTGACCAACACCGGCATCGAAGCATCTGGCCGCCTTTGTGTCTTCCTGCGACAAGAATTTAGGTGGATCGATATCGCTCCAAACAGTTAGCGAGCGCCATGATCGTCCTCGAAGCGACTGTCCCGCCCACGTTAGCTCGCTTCCATTGTACGTCTTATCATAGATACGTACCTTGGGTGCTTGCTATCGACGCCGCACATTCACCAAGCACCTGCAGGTTTTTTTTAATCAGCCCTCACGACACCGGTGGCTGCCCATATCCATCCCCTATCTCTGCCCTTCTCTAGCTTGCATTTGCCCGTCACCGCTTTCGAGCACAGTTGATATCAACCCATACATCGACCAGGGAGCAGTCTCCGTCTTGCTCCATACCCTGTTACTGGAGCCACATCTCCCACGCAGCTGCGACAGCGTATCAATCTGTATCTCTGAACCAAAGACCCACTCCCGTCCGATTTCGGTCTTGTTTCACGCACAGTAGAGACACCCACCTGTGTGGGTCGAAAGGGGAGCGGTGGGTTGCATTCGAAGCACTCGAGTCCAGGACGTTGGTGCTTCCGACGTAATTAGGTCTCGACTCTGTACAGTCCTCGTGCCGGATCAGGAAGTTGGCCGGTTATAACAGCATGAGTCCCTACGAGCACCACAGGCCCGAAAGGTACACACTTCACCCACCTTTCGACGACGAAGGCTCCATGACGCCTCCCAACGGCCGAAAACGCGTTGGCTTCACTCCCGATACCACACACACTCCCGAAGATGTCTCGGGCGATAACACCCCCTTCCGCCGAGCCGATGTCTCCCATCAAGAGTTGGCCGAGTCGATCCACAAGGCCCTCGCACCCCTGTACCCCAAAGAGATTGCCTCCGGCGGCCAGGATCTCCAGAAGCCTCGTCCCGCGATACGAAAAACGTCCAGGACCCCGCCCCAGTTTTTGTTGGACCAAGAGATGGAGGAGTTCGACGAGGGGAAGATGAGGTCTGGTATCGCGGCACAGGAGCGAGCAGTCAAGCTCTCCAAGAACGTCGGTACCTACTCATCCTCGGCACCAGCTACTCGAAGCAACTCGCTCGAGAATCTGATCACACTACCTCTCCAAGGCCTTCTCGATGCCCGGCCCGGCGTATATGAGTCGGCAGGGTCGACCGACAGTGAGGAAGAGCCCGAACATATGAAGCAAGCGAAGGAGCTGTACCGCCAACATACAGCACGGCTGGGTATGGCGGCGCCCACGGTTCGCCCGGAGGACTTGTACCATTCCCAACCCATTGACTCTGGTCAAGTGACACCCTTGCACGAAGTCGAAATCGAGGACGAGCATGTCCCTCGTCCTACTAAATTTCGTATGGGAGTTCTAGGGACGATAATGAAGGCCAATGCCGCTCAAGGCCCTACCACCTATGGTCGTAACACCAAGGTCACCGGTCATGGAAGAAATCCTAGCCATGGTATGTGATGCCTCTCTCCCTACCTGTCTAACCACGGGCCAAGGCCCGGATTTTTCGACAGTTTCGGGTCAGCTATGATATTAGCGAACCTTGCTGGTACTCCCTTCGATGAGCGTTGCTGACTTTGATCCAGGCTTGCTTTCGTTCAGTGGTGTATCAACCGTGACAAACTCACCAAACGCATCCCCGTCAACCTCGGGCACCAACACCCCCCGTCGAACGTGGTATCACAAGAGCAACAACCACTCGGTGTCATCCATCTCTAAACTCATCGAGTCCTCCTCTGTAATGGCAACCCCTGCCCAGACGGCGATGGGTAGCCATGAGATGGAGGAACACTACAAGAAAGCCCGTCCAGGGATGGGCAAACGCCAACGCTCCGACAACTCCATCACTTCCGCTTTGAGTAAGTTCGGCGCAAAGGCACGTCGTGAGGAAGAGTACAAGATCAAAATCCACCTGGCAGGCACACTTGCTCGGCAAGACTACCTGAGAAAGCTCTGCAAAGCACTGATGATGTACGGAGCACCAACCCATCGCCTGGAAGAATACATGAACATGTCGGCTCGCGTCCTGGAGATTGAAGCACAGTTTTTGTACATGCCTGGTTGCATGATAGTCGCCTTTGACGACTCGTCGGTCCATACCAGCGAGGTGAAGCTCGTCCGAACAGATCAGGGAGTGGACCTCGGCAAGCTGCGCGACGTTCACGAGATCTACAAAGACGTGGTTCACGACCGGATCGGCGTGGAAGAAGCGACTCCGCGCCTCGAAGCCATCATGTCCCGCAAGGCCAAGTTCGGTAACTGGTGGCGCGTGCTGATGTACGGCTTCGCGTCAGCAAGTGTCGGCCCCTTCGCCTTCCAAGCACGCCCCATCGACCTGCCCTTCTGCTTCGTCCTCGGATGCATCCTCGGATGGCTTCAACTCATCGTCTCGCCCGGCAACGAATTGATCAGCAACGTCTTCGAGATTGGCGCAGCCGTCATCACATCCTTCATCGCACGCGGTCTCGGATCGATACCCGGCCCAGACGGCAAGCCGTTGTTTTGCTTCAGCGCCATGGCCCAGTCGTCGATTGCGTTGATCCTGCCTGGCTTCACCGTCTTGTCGGCATCCTTGGAGTTGCAGAGCAAGCATATCGTGGCCGGCTCGGTCAGGATGGTCTACGCCATCATTTACTCGCTGTTTTTGGGGTTTGGGATCACGATCGGTACGGTGCTGTTTGGGATGATGTACAAGGACGCGACGAGCCAGACCACTTGCACAGACCCGATGCCTGGTCGTTGGTACTACTTCTTTGTGCTGGCATTTTCGCTATGCCTCATGGTACGTCTCGTCCCCATGACTATGTCCCACGCCTCGGAGCATATGCTGACAGCTTTTCCAAGGTCATCAACCAAGCCAAGATCAAACAGATGCCCGCCATGCTCGTCATTTCCCTGATCGGCTACGTCGTCAACTACCACTCCTCCCAATTCTTCAAAAACAACGCCCAGGTCAGCAACACGCTGGGCGCCTTCGCCATCGGCGTAGCAGCCAATCTCCAAGCACGATTCGGGCGCCACATCGAAAACTGGAGCATCGATGTCTGGGAACAACGACTGCGCCCGCGCTGGGTCAAGATCCGAAAGGGCTGGCTGCGCAAACGCTACGGACCGCAAAAGGAAACGCATTACGACACGCACTCGCGCGCCAGCTCCGTCACGACCCAGGATTCCTATATGCCGTATCACCGCAAGATCGGGTACGGGTTAGCTGCCGCGGCCATGTTGCCCGCCATTTTTGTACAGGTGCCTTCGGGCCTGTCGGTACAGGGCTCGCTCGTTTCGGGAATCACGTCAGCCGACCAGATCGTGAGAAATACAACGACGAACGTCACCTCGACGATATCCTCGGGGTCGGATCCTTCGAGCAGCATCAACAGCATCGCGCTCAATGTCGGCTTCTCCGTGATCCAGATCGCCATCGGCATCACCGTCGGCCTTTTCCTGGCTGCGCTGCTGGTGTACCCCCTGGGCAAGAGGAGGAGCGGTCTCTTCAGCTTCTAGGCGGGAGAAGCTTGGATGGGAAGCGTGGGGAGTTGAGTTGAGGCGGGCTGCACTTTTTGGCTCGGTGTGTATATATCTTTGTAATGACCGCGCGGTTTGGTGGGATCTGTGTAGGTGCGTGATCGGTCGGTCGGTCGGGCGTTGTGTCGCATGCATCATGGTAATGGACATGCGGGAGGGGGCATGGCTTCCCGTGCAGCGGTTTTTTTGCATAGTTAGCGGGGTTCTTCTTTTATTTTAGACCTGATCGTCGACGACGAGGACATGTCGTTTACATATAGATTATTAATTCCATGTCGAGCTCTTCACTGAGGTCTTCATGTCGTGTCTACTATCAGCTGTTGGCGATTGTGTAACTCGGAATCTCGGCTATCCAGTCTTCAGTGGAACTACCGTGATGCTAACTATCGACACTGTGCTTGACTTGGACGTCGCCCACTTCTGCAATTATAGGATTATGGGTACGAGTGGGTATGGCCGCCGCTGTGAGGACGCAGCGTGCTTTCTCAATGCGGTACTAGTAGCGTATACATTTCGACGGAAGCGGAAGGCTCGAGTATGCATCGAGACAACAAAGACTCCCAACCCTCCCTCTAAATTCCCGGTCTATCTTTCGCCGCATTTTGACTCTGTATTTCTCCCAGGTCTGTGCGCTTTTGTTCCGTTTACCGTCGCGTTCTTCCCATCTTCGTTCGCAATGACTTCGCCGTTGTGGCTTTCGAGAGATGGCATGGGGGCAAGCAACCTGCCTGTGAGTGCATTTCTATACCATTAGGTTCGCTCCAAGAGAACATCGACAAGTGTTCCAGCCCTGCGACGTGGGTTTACATATACCTGTTGACGAATCGATCCAGGATAGACACGAATCCCATCGATAAAATGGCCTGTGGCGTGTTACAATGAGCGGAGACATGAAAATAATTGAAGATGGTATAGATTCGATTCCCCCTCATGGTCGTCTATTGTTCGCATTCTCGTTTGATGTTACATCCTGACACACCACCTCTGGAACATCTTTGTGGAATTTGTATCCGAATAGTCAGACTGGAGCTTGAAAACTTTACTCTTACCCTTCGTACTGTGAAGGATCCAGACCGAGCAAAATGTGGACACAAGGTACCCAGTCTGAAAATCATGGGTGTAGTATCTAGCCGTGTTACATAACCACCCGTACCACCGTGGTTTACGTCTCGATAATTATAATAACCGTTCTCAACCTCTCAGGGAGGTATAGGTTCAGAAAGTAAGACTGGTAAAATATCCTGCAAACCGTATCCAAGGTGGTGTCAACACCCTTTACTACGTATGCGAGCGGTCAAGAAGGGAATACTTTTCCATGATAGCGGGCGGGCGCTTTCCGCCGCGAGCTGTATCTCCGGATCAAATCGATCTCGATTGCCCATTCCGGTTTCTCCATGAAGTGACAGAGACGATGCGCGATGGGCAATGATCGCAGCATCTAATCCTCTAAGCCTTTGTTCCATTTCAAACCTTAGTCCGAATCGTCGCCCTACGTTGCGGACACTGATTTCCGGACTTCGTCTAACAGCTACTCGATGACGTTTCTCTCTTCTTCGTGCAGATCCTTTCGTTGAAAATACTCATGAGGTGGCCATGCTCCCCTGCAGGCCTTTGCGTATAGTGGAAACAGGTTTTCGATATACTCGGCGGCTCCAGCTACTCTACCTTCGGATTGCGGGTGACCTTGTGCAGCACTTTGTGCGTTATTTCAAGACCGTAGCCGGCCGTCAGCCCATCCTAGCGCATAGTGGAAATGATCTAGTCCGAGTACGCTTTCACAATGTCGTTGTTCCTCGCTCCGCAATAATTGCTGGCATGCATGCTGATAATCCAGAGAAGAGGTCTCGCCATGGATCCGTGGGTGGCAAGAAGAATAAAAAGAAGGGTTCTTGACCCCCGCGCTCGGCGACGCGTTATCTGTCCCACATATCATGCATGCTGAATGTCCCGGTTGCCTGACACAACTCTAGTTGCTTGAAAAGACTAAGGTTGCTCCCTGTCCGCTCCCTTCCATACATCCGGATTCTCGTCGCGAAGGCGATATCGTTTATCACATTCCTCCCAACTACGCCACTATTCTCGACAAAGCGTACTATCTCTAGTTCAGTCCTGTCCTCTGGGCCACGACCTGAAGCGTCTTTTTGAAGTAGCTCGCGGTCGCGCACGCCAGAAAGGTTTCGACGGCATCGCAAAGCATCTCGGTATCCCGGCCGCGAAGCAGACCCTATTCGATGATGAGTATCCGCCGCGCACTCAATACACTTCTCAAATATTCCTTTCCGTATCACTATTCATTTCGAACCATAGACGACGACAGCAGAAACATCGACAAAACGTTGGGATCTGATGAGCTCCCACCCTGGCTTGTACCACACTGAATAGTAATATTTAGCATCGGAATCAGTTTCTACAATGAAGGCACGGAATAAACATGGTGCAAAACCTTCAGAAAGCTTATCCAAAGGGTTGTCAGTCGAACAATGTCCGAGAGCATCGTCGTCGTGGTCGTCGAAATGAGGGACTGCGGGACTATCACGATGTAGAGTAGAATAAGGGAAGATATCATATTAGATTCGATGTAAAGCTAGACTCGTAAACCCAAACGAGTGTCCACATTCTGTACCTAATATCTGCCCATCGCTACATCTCTATTACGATTCCCGTGGCGCGATTCAAGCCAACCAAACCAAACAAAAACACTCAGGGTACATACATCCAGTCCATTAACATCTTCATCCTGTTATCGCGAAGGTGGTAATATGGCACTAGTTATCCTCTTCTTTTGGTATCACCGGGTCTTCAACTTGTCTATGCTATGGGGGATTTATGCACCAGCGCCGGCGGCAGGGGCGGCGGCAGGGGCAGCAGCAGGGGCACCGTTTGCCTTGCCCTTGGCCTTACCCTTGCCCTTGCCTGCGGCGGCAGCACCAGTAGGGGCAGCTGAGAGACGTCAGCTATCGATCATCCGTGAATCAAGATGAGGGAATGATTGGGAGCTTACCACCAGCGGGGGCGTTAACGCCAGCGGCTCCGGCTCCAGCACCAGCACCTGCAGCTAGGAGGAGTTAGTATTGTAGTTCTTTGAAAATTGTTGAGTCCCAGTCTTTAAACAGGCTGAAAATTGGGAGAGTCCAAGACTTTTGACACCCATATGATTGTACATCTCAATAGAAGGGAAACTCACCTCCAGGGGCTCCGGCGGCTCCGGCTCCTGCGGCTCCAGCTCCGGCAGCAGGTTGTGCACCTAGGCCGGGAGTAGTTTGGCCTGCAGCGGCGCCTTTCAGAAATGTTAGTTGATAGTTCGTCTCTGTTTGTACAAAGATGTAGCTGAAAAATGTTTAGAAATTGGAGAGTCTTACCAGCAGCACCGGGTTGAGCGGCACCAGCACCAGCAGCTCCAGCACCAGCGGCACCAGCGGCTCCAGCACCAGCGGCACCTTCGAAAGTTAGTTGAAGTCCGGAACAAAAAGAGGACAAGGGAGTGGAAGAGAACGTGACTTACCGGCAGCAGGTTGAGCACCTAGGCCGGGAGTAGTTTGGCCTGCAGCGGCGCCTTTCAAAAATGTTAGTTGACCATTCACATGTGTACACCAAAAATATTGCTGAACAATGATCAGGGGTAGGAGAAAGTCATACCGGCAGCTCCGGGTTGAGCGGCACCAGCACCGTTTGCGGGAGTAGCAGCACCAGCACCGTTCGCGGGAGTAGCAGCGCCTAATTACTGTCAGAGTTCATTCCAAACAAATCAATCTCTGCCAGTCATCCTTGGGTGGAATTGGGCAGTTCCTCGGGGTAGAGTGGAGAGAACTCACCGGCTCCGCCAGCACCAGCGGCCGGGTTAGCAGCGGGTGCAGCAGAGGGTGTAGCAGCACCCTTGCCCTTTCCAGCCTTGGCTTTGCCTTTTCCGGCCGCGGCGGGGGCTAATTGAAATCAGTCAGTCATCCGTCAGAGAATGGGAAGTAAGAAAGGCTTACCCGCAGCGGCAGTACCATTACCAGCAGCGCCGGCAGCAACCTAGAGGTCTCAATCAGTATCTGCTCTTGCATAAGTTGTGCGTTCGAGAAAGCTTACGGCCTGCGGATGAGTTAGTCATGTGAACAGGAAGTAGGTGAGATTGAAGGACTTACAGCACCAGCAGCAGCAGGGGCAGAAGCAGCAGCAGGAGCAGCAGCAGCGGCACCCGCCTAACGATGTTAGTTTATGTAATCTAAACATTCACGGCTGGAGTAACTTACGGCAGCCTTCTTCGCCTTCTTCGCCTTCTTCGCCTTCTTCGCCTTGCCAGCCGCAGCCGCAGCCGCAGCCGGAGGGCTTGACGCTGCCGCCGCGGCAGGGTTCGCAGCCGCAGCTCCAGCCGCAGCGGTTGGTGTAGCTGCCTGACGAGCCTCAATCTCGTTTTCGGCGTCACGGCCAAAGAGGCCACCTAGAGCGCCTGCACCGCCTGCAGCACCAGCCTTGGCTTTGCCTCCCTTGCCCTTGTGATGCGGGACACGGGCCTCAATCTCACCGAAAATCTGATCAATCTCACGCTTGCGGATGGCCTTCTCGCGAGTGACGCGGCGGAGGTTGGCGACGAAGTGGGTGGGCATCTTGGCCGAGAAGTCGCTGTCGATCTCCTTCTTGGAAAGATGCGGGAAGGCAGCGGGAGCTGCTGCGACCAACGGGCTAGCCACTAGGGCAGCGATGACGGATGCTGTGAACTTCATGATGAAGGTTGTGTGTGTGTGTGTGTATGTGGTAATATAAAGGATAGAAAGGTACTGCGCAGCAGTAAGAGTAACTAAAGACTAAACAGAAATGCCGACTAGCAGCAGTGAGAAATTAGAAAGTCGTAAGGAAGGACAGACTCGAATTGATGAAGTAAGAAAACTGGAGGACCGGAGCAAGCACCAAGGTGTTATATAGGAGTGTGGAGGAGGGGATGGACAGCCGGGGAGAGCATGAAGTTCACAAGTCGCTCGGTTCTATAAAAAGCCCCGTCTCCATGACTCCGTGGGGGAAGGATGAACGGAAACCACACAAGCTTTTCCTCCGGTCTCATGCTGGAGCCTCGTCTTCGAAAAATTGTACCCAGCAATCGAGGCCCTCTGTCGATCCCTTGACATGCTGGAAGGCAACGTCGGAAGGCGTCAGGAGCGAAGCCAATCAGATTTCCATCAGGCATGGCAGGGGGAGATGGTGGTACTCTTTCGGTTACGCCTTGCCCAGTCTGTTACAGTGAGCGTCCAAGATGTGTCCAAGATGTTAAAACGATGGCGCACGGAAGACGACACACGAACTTTTCCTTTCAAGGCCAAGTCGCGAATCGCACTTACCAGAGTCCCGGGATAAACATCGAGACCCTAGCTCGCGAATTCGTTTTAGGGGTGTTGCGGTGATGAATGGCGAAATGCAACCGGGCTTGATCGCGTCGGCGAGCAGCGTTCAAGCGATGCGTGTCACCAACGCAGTTCCTCCAACGTACCACGACTCCTTCTCTTCCTCTGCCAGTCCGCTCTTATTCGCTTCCTAGGAATTCCATTCACACCCTCTCTCCAGCTTCAACGACGTGACGGTTTCCATGCACGATCCCTCCCCACTTGTGAAACGACACGGCACGGCGTGACAAAGAGAAGGCAAACCTCCCCGTTTCGCGTCCCAAGTTTTCTCGCTAGGAGCAATGGCGATCCGAAAATCAGTTGTAACGACCCAAGTCCCGAAAAGTCATCGTCCCGCTATGTGACAACCAACGACTCGTTTCGGAGTTGCTCTAGCTGTGATGCTTCCTCACCGTACCTTACTCATGAGCGGTTCGCAGGGCCGCGTCATCGGATTGGAGACGCGTGGAATATCACATCATTTACAACAATATCACTCATCTCGCGCGCGAACATCGACGTCGCAAAGTCGATGGAAAAACGAGAGCTCGAAAGAAGGTTAGAGTTAGCGTGGCGCTAAACGGCGCTAAAGCAGGGGATGGGAGGGGGGCGCGACGCCTCAGGGTCATGCTTACAACCCTTACAACCTTAATGTTCCTCCTCAGGGACGAGGCACAAAACCAAGGTTGACATTCGCGAGGCAGCGAGAAGAAACAAACTACTCCACACGTTGCGCACACGGTGGGATAAACATCCGGCGAAGGGCTCCACGTCTCAATATGCTCTCCACTCTTTGCCCCTTCACACTCGCAACTGGCTGTTTCCGAGATTGCGGTCCGTCGTCACAGCAGTCGACGGATTCAACCGCACGCTCAACAGGAGCGTTTGAAAGCGATCTATAGTCCTCCGTCTCCACACGCGAGAGCTGCATCTTCGCAAACTCGACGGCAACAGCGACGGAGACACCGAACAGCAGTCTTGCCCGCGGAACATCGGTAGCCAGGACCCTTCATCACGCCACTTCCGTAAACAGAAGGCTAGACGGTACCCTACATACCTGGAGCAGGCCTCGCGGCGGAGAACGTCGCCGAGCGAAGGGACAGCCAGGAGAAGCCGAGGTGCCTACTCTCTGACTTCAACAGGTGCAAGGCCGCAATTTCCTCCTGAGGTCCCACACCGCAGCCTCAGGAGTTTGAGACTCTCTCACCAACAGAGAAGGAGCGATTCCCTCCGCTCCACACGTCTAAAAATAACAAATCCCTCGGAGGAAAACCCCAAGGCATATCCGTCGTAGCTCTCTGTATTCGAGCCCAAGGAACCAGCACTGAACGAGAGCTTTGGAAGCGCAAGGTGAGTGAGGTACGTACGTACATGGTAGACCAAGTTCCAAGCGGCCCAACATCGTCATGTTGCTTTAGTGGGGAGAGGGCGGTGTCGGGCGAACAGAAATGGTGGGAAGGATGGAGGTGAGCAGGCGGCGAGGGCACATGTCCCTCCGGACCTTACCGTTCAGCCGTCGACGGCCGAGTTGGAGGACGCCGAAGCGGCGGCGGCACGTAGTGACGCACCGCTTGTTACGAGTCCATCCCACTAGCCTGCACCTCGAGGGAGGAAGTCTTCTGAGATGGATGGAATTGAGATTGGGAGACGGTCGGACGAGGAAGGCATCGGAATCAGAAGGCGTTCCGACGAGACGGCGATGAGCAAAGAAGATGAACGAGGGCACGGGTCAGGCGGAAACGCGCAAGGCAAAGAGGGAGAACACGGGGGTGGTGAGGAGCAGGAGGTGTACATAGGATGGAGTGGGCGATGGAGAGGGGCAGAGCGATCTCGAGATGCATTACGTTGCATCAGGCTGCGATGACAAAAGATCCAGCGTCATGTTGTGGGGCGAGAGCACAAGGTTTTGGAGTAAAAGGACACATATACTCGTCAGGTTATACTACAAGGCAAAGAGTCACTGACGTCTTGTGGTCACAAGACCAAACTAGTACGAGTCCATAATCATATCGCATCTGTGTTCCAGTGACGCTCTCCGGCTTCCTCAAGTTCGGTACTCTCCCGGGGATGATGTCATTGTCTGGACTGAGATGCATGAACGACTAGCCGCAATCTTCGATCCGATAAAGGTATCAACAATGTATGTTGCGCTTCCAACAAGACCAGCGGTAGTACAGTTGGTAACCGTGACGCCCAGTCCCTTGAACAGCGAGCCCGAGTCGAGGAATTCGAACGGCAAGCGTACGAATAGCCAAGAACCGCACAGTGCTTGCCGGTTCCTCACATCTAAACTCGACAGACTGGCTGCAGCATAAAACGGGAATTCAAGTATTTGTACTGTCGGATAGATGGATGGATGGATAGATCACCCCCTCCTCCCCCAAACCACAATCTCCCCCCCCCTGACCTCCACCCTCCAACCCCCCGCAACAAGCGCCCGATAAACCGCAGGCCCCAGCCTCCCCCTCCCCCCCGCGCTGTGCCTCCCCACGCCCGTGACGATGCTGAAGCCCTCGCCTCCCCCCGGCCGCCTCCCCCCGCCCGGGATCCTCGTCTCGCCCAGGGCATCCCACCAGCCGCGCGTGCGCTCCCCGGCGATGCGCACCGCGCTCTGCACGTCGATGTGGTGCAGGTCGAGGACCGTGCCCGTCGACTGCGAGGCCGCGAGCGCGTCCGCGTCGAGCGCGCGCGAGGCGACGAGGGCGGCGTGCGAGTCGCGGCCGAGTTGCGAGTAGTAGGTTGCGGCCGCGCGCATGAGGGGGTCGGACCGGCCTTTGCGGTAGGCGGTCGAGGCGCTGGTGAAGGCGGAGTGGCGCTCCGCCGTGAGGGAAGCGGTGGTTCGGGGCACGGCGGAAGGGGGCAGGGTGGGTCGTTTGGGAAGGGGAGGGTCCGACGGCGGATCGGCAAGGTTCAGCGGTGCGTAGCGAGGGATGAGTTCGAGGTCGACGGTGGATAGGGGGGTTGAGGTTGGGTATGTCGTCAGGGCTTTTGCGAGGTCGTGCGCGTTTGCGGTTGAGGGGTGTGCAAGGCGGAGGAGGGAGAGCGCGTAGGAGAGGTCCATGTTGGGGAAGTCGGTGATGAGGTCGATGGCGGGTTGGATGGGAGGAGCGTCCGGTTCTGCGTCCTTGCTGTGCGAGGCCAGATCGTCTCTTATCAGGGTCAGAATGGTAGCCGCGAGAGAGGCGCCGTGCCTGTGGTAGAGTGACGCCACGACCTTGGTGCTCAGCTTCGTTCTCGACGCGATGAATTCGATGTCTTTCCCGCCATCGCTCCATCTGTTCGGCGTCGGCGGCGCTGGGTACATGTCGTTTTCGGCCGTCGCGTCACACAAATCGGACTTTTGCTTCTTCCTCCTCTTCCCCTTCTTCCCGCGCTTCGGAACATGGAATTCCTCGGCAAAAGCATCGATTCCCTTGGGCGCAGCCTCCTCGGTCGGACTCGCCCTCGTATCTTCAAAGTACACATGGTTCAGCAGCTCGTCCGTCGCCTTGCCGAAGTCGTTGTCGCATTTCTTCAGCGTGTAGGCGATGAGATCGAGGCGCAACGTAGGAAACGTTTCGGCGAGGATGAGTTCTTTCGTCGGAGCGTCGAGCCTGCACATGGAGTCGTCAGCCACGATATCGCATCCCCTCTCCTGGCGCAGACAGCAGCACACGTACCTGTCCATCTCCCGAAAACAATTCGCATCCGCATCCGCATCCGCCTCACCTTCTCCCTCTCCATCCCCATCCCCATCCCCCCCAGCAGAACTCGCCCCCGACATCCCACCCAGCCCCGCATAATCGGTAACCGTAGTCTGGCTCGCCCAGCTCTCCGCATTGCTCTCCCTATCCCCCACCGCGCCAACCCCCCCGCTGCTCCCCGACGCATCGAACTCGGTGAGCTGTTCCGCGGTCGCGTCATTCTTCATGCCATCAAGGATGCTCCTCAACACGTGCAATCCATCCGGCGCGTAATCCGGGTACAGCGCGTGCACGAGCGCGGGGTCGATGGGCGGGCAGTATTCCTGCTGGGCGGCAGGTCAGCGCATCGTCCCCCTCTCCCCAGACGTCGAGCGAAACACCAAACAAAAACCGCCATACCTCAAGCGCGCGCACGCCGTCATCCATCTTTGATCTTGGACTGCTTGCGAAGGATCCGATACGCCGACGTGTGCATACTCGACGTCCAAACGGGAAGACGGGAGGAAAAAGAAAAGAAGAGCGGGGTCGCGTTGGTCGGAATATCGCAACGAGCAATCGTGTACGCGGTTGCGCAAGCCTAAACTGCGGTGGAGGTGGGTTGTGGAAATCAAACACGGCGTAGTTGCGTGCGGCGGGAGTCTTGGCATCTACCAGCGGTGGGCAACGCGGAATCTGGACCGGCAGACGGGGCGGCGGCGTGGCTGTATTTAGTAGGCACTCTGGATTTTGGTTATGACGCTTTGAAATGGATCATTCCCGGGTGCCTAGCCAGCTCTTTCGTCATTGCAAAAACCTGTCGATGCGCCGTGCGGATACACTACCGCCTTAGCTCTCATCGGATGCATATCCCTCGTCGCCGTCTCGGAATATCCCAACTTTCAAAAGCGCAAAAGCATCACCGAATCCGCAAGCTCCAGCAACATACAATTATCGCAATTAAACGAGTCTATAAGCCCAACAGGGCCTTCGTATCGAGGATACCCTACGGAATGTATCAATCATAAACGCCCAAGGACCGCATAGTCCAGATGCAAACCCTCCCCCGACGAGAGAAGACGAGTCATTCATCATAACCATGTTGTGTTGAGAGAGGGAAAGAAAGAAAGAAAGAAAGAAAGAAAGAAAGAAAGAAAGAAGGAAGGAAGGAAGGAAGGAAAGAAAGACCGGTCCGTGACCCATGCCATGCACCGGAGAAGAAATGCCCCCACCCCACCGTGTGTTACCCCTGTGATGGCCCACACACATCGCAGATGGATTCTTTGCCCATCGTCGAAAGCAAAAGACGTGCGCCGGACCCTAGATGATGCCTCCTTGTCGTTGGTCGGGATCCAGCCTTACCAATACCACCCCCGTCTCCGAGCATCCATGTTTATTTAGGAAAGATGAAAGGCGCCCTGGCCCTCCCGAATGGCCACGCTCAGTTTGTCCTTGAGAATGTCCATGCTGCTGTAGTCTGGCATCTTGAGATAGTTGACGCACGTCATGACACTCGGAAGGTAGTCGTCCGAGGTGAACGGCGGCTCGCTCGGCTTGCACACGACGGTGAACATGGGCGTGAGTGCCTTGAACCCTACCAACACGTTAGCAACCCACCCGAAGACAGGGTGCGCTTCCGACGTACCTCCAATGGGAAGCTTGGGACTCCCCGTGATGAATTGCAAAAAGTCCCTTCGCTGCGTGGCCGAAAATTCGCTCATGACCTGCAGCAAATTGCGAACACTCTTGCTGTCCAAGTTGAACCCGTGATCGGCTTTTATCGAATCCATGAGAGCTGCGCCATGTTAGCGTCGTCGCATCACGATACCGGGGGTCAAACTTACTTTCGAGGGACCAGTCTTCCTCCACACGCCCAAACAGCATGACGAGCTCGGCTGGTGTGAAAGCCCTCAAGGCGGAGTAGGGGAACACTTCGGAAAAGCCTGCTCGGAAGGCGTCCACCTGGCGCTGAACACCGGATCCCAGAGTGAGCTCGACGACCGCGTCGACGTAGCCATCGACATTGTCCATCGTCACAGGCGTATCGCTTCCTCCCTCGATCAGATCCATCGGGTAGCCCGGGAGCGTGAAGTCCAGGCCGAGATCCTCAACCCGACAGTCTTGGATGACGACGGCGTTGCGGGCGTCGGCCTTTTGAGCTGGCGACAGCGCAGCATCTTCATCGATGCTCTTCTTGGCGTCCGCAAAGCGCTTCAGCAGCTTCAGCGACTTGGCCAGGTCGTGGTCTACCGATTTGACGGCGCCGAGCGAGGGGGCGACGGCAGCGCTGCCTCCACCGACGCGGAAGAAGGTCGGATTGAACGATACGTCGATGATTCTGGAGTCCAGCATGGAGCGTGCGGCAAACTTGCCGAGAACCCTGTACAGCTCGAGAATCTTCTTGCCATTCTCGTTCTCGGCTTGCTCGGCACTCATGGGAGCCGGGAACAAACCGCGCTTGCCAAAGGCGTACTCGTCGCCGGGGTTCGATTCGTTCTCACGCCAGAGCTTGAGCTTCTTCTTCGAGAATTCCTTGGAGACGGTCGAGTAGAACTCAAGTGTGGGTCCAAGACCGGTGCCGACCTCGTCAAAGTACTCCACTTCCAGTATGCTCGGAGAATGCCCATACAGGTGCATGACCTTCATAGCCGACTCCAAGATGCGTGAGCGGGAAATGCGGACCTTTTGGCGTTGCAGCCGTCCCAGGAAGGGGCGCTCATCCCGGTGGCGATCGTGTCGAGAGTCGCCTGTCGATTGCGAGTTCTGCCACCTGGTCATGGAACGAGAGTACCCAAACGACGTGGATTGGAGGAAGAGGTGCCGTGTTTCGAATGGAAATAAGAAGGGATAGAGACGAGCCAGATCCTCGCTCCAGGTAGGAAGGCAGTTGCTGGCCACGATCAGAGGCTCCTCCAGCTGGCGGTTCAGCTTGGCGGTCAGTTTGGTGTTGACAAATTGGGACAAAGGTTCGGCATGGGCCTTGAGCTGCTCGCGATTGTCGGATATGATGTCGTCGAGATTGGAATTCAAGCTGTGCAGGATGCTCAGCAGTCGCAGAATGCCCGAGGTCACAGGGTGCTTATCCAGCGAAACAGGCAACTCACCGCCCGCCTTCGAGTCCGGCGGAGGTGTCCAGCCATTCGTCTCCGCGGGTGGAGGTCCGGAAACGCGCTTGAACTTGATCGTGTGGATGGCATTCCAAACCGTCCGATGAGCCAAGTCGCTTGCCTGGTTGAAATGCACGGCGCGGTAGATGGTCGTTTCATTCGAGATGGGCTGATCGTTGACGCTGAACTCAATGTGCCAATCCTGAGGCGTGGATTGTACCGCAGCCGCGTACGAAAGGGCGCCTGCAGCTTGAAGCGCAGAAGCCCTGTCGAGCAACGAGGCCAGACGGGACGAGGTGGAAGGCCGGTCCTGCAACGGCGGCGGTGCCTTGGTCACAGGCTGGGTTTGGACAGGAGTTGCAACCCTGGTGCCGTCCTCTTTGCGGGCTGTCACCTTGCCCGTGGAGGCAACCTCAACGCTCACGGCCGATGGATCCGGCTCTTCCTCATCCAGCTCATCTTCGAAATCATCGACAATCGCGTTCAATGCGCTGCTGTCGTCGAGAGAGTCGGCGTCCGAAAGGCGCTCCTCGTCGGCACACTCCACCGGGTCGTGATCACTGTTGGACCGTGGCACAACCGGAGGTGGAGGTGGGGGGGTGGTTTGAGTCGGCTGTCTCCGGCTTGAACGACGCGGCTTCACCTGCGGGGTGGAGCTGGGACCGGCCTGTGGCGGCGGCGGCGTCGTCGAAGAGCCCTCGGGCTTCGATCTGGACGTCTTCTTCGAGGAAGGCCGATTGGTGGAATCGGACGGGGTGCGAGGAGGCGGCGGTGCGCGACCTTCGGCGAGAGCTTGAGCGTACGCAGCAACCTGTTCCCTGTTTCGAGGTGCACGAGGCCGCTCGGCAATGCTGATGCGCGGTCGCAGGTAATCGTCCAACGCCTTGAAAGTGGCGATGGCGTGGATGGAAACCATTATGTTGCGGTACGTCTTCGGAATGCCCGAGTCTTCGTCCGCGACAAGTTTCAGCCTGAGTTGCTTGGCCAACATCGACGTCGCACTGCCACGGCTGTCATACGAGTGCTGGTGGACGGTGATGACTTCAAAATGCTCGGACCTGCTGAGGATGTCTTGCAGCTTGCCCACCAGGATGCTGAACGGTGTTGCCGGAGAGACGCCGCCGCTCGCAGCCTTGACTTTGTTTTGGCCGCTGGAGACCATGAATGACTCCAGGAATATCGGACGAGGGTCGATGCCTGAGGACGACACGGGCGAAGAAAAGATTTCCAGAAGCACCTCGACGATGTTGGTCGACATCAATTCGTAACTTGTTATGCTCTCCAGCGCGTCGCCTTCAAAGTAGGAAGCGAGGCGGTTGAACAGTTCTGTACAGTTGGTGGAACCGTCGTCCAGGACGCACCGCTTGATCTCCTTGGCAAGGGACCTTATATCATCCAGGATTCCGGTAGCTTTGCTTCGGATCGCTGCCGTGTTGTCCTGCTCGTGCAGTTCGATAAACTTCTTCGCGCGGAGGGTGATGATGTCCTCGATGTTGGGCATGGGCGGCGGTACGTAGTGATCAGACGAGGAATCAGAATCGTCGTCGTCGTCGTCGTCGTCGTCGTCGTTGTCGTCGTCGTTGTCGTCGTCGTCATCATGGTTTTCGCTGGGGTCGACGTGTTCATTCTCATCGTCATCTTCCGAATTCATTTCAGCGTCCATATCCACCGCCGGCTCCTGGTCAGCCGCGGCATCAACGGCAGAGCCGGAGCTTGCACCCGAATCACCGGCCGGTTCCACCTCGATGGTGGTCTTTGACTCTTTCGGCCTGGATTCCAGGGTCTTGCAGGGCCTATTCGCAAGTTGTGATATCTCCGAGATGACACCCTCCCGATAGAACTGGTAGCGATAAATCGAGTCAAGGCGTCTCAGCAGTATTTCAGCCGCTTGCAATGCGTATGTGACGAGTGACGAGTGATCTTGCTGCGAGAATATCGAGGCCAGATGGGACGCATAAGGGACCGATCGCAAGGCATCCTCCAAAATCTCCCTGTCGAGATTTGAAAGCATCTTCAGATGCGCAGTGAGGACCTTTTGCCGGACGCTGAGGTTGACGGTGCTCGAGTAGACATCGGTCAAGGTAGGCAACAGGATGACGGCAAAGCGCTTGACCTCCTCCTTGCAAGATTTGAGAAGCTCGACGCGTTTCTGGTCGGTGGACTTCTTCGCGTCTGACAGTGTCGGTAGGTGGTCGGCGGGATAGCCGGCATCCAAGAGATCATCGAGATAGGACAAGCCCTCTTTCGGTACATCGGGAAGAAGCTCGCAGATGACGTTGAGGGTCTCGAAGACCTGATCTTTCGGTCGGTGGATAAGGGCCTGCATGATCACCACCGTATCGATCTTGGCGGCAACATCGTCCGTATCGGTCGGCGGGGAGACACCTGTCAGGATTTGGTAGAGCGTGTCGACAATGTTCATCTTGAAGAGCTCGGCAGACAGCCGGGGACTGGCCTTTGCGGTATAGGCAAGCACCTGGAGGAATTGGGTGTGGATGTTCGGACCGATCAGGTTCGTGGTGCCCGGCAGAAGCAGCCTTAGAATAGCACGCAGGAGCTCGGGGCTAACAAGCTCTTCCAGCTTGCTATCGTAATGCCTAAAGCTCTGCACGATCCTGGACACACAGATGCAGCCCTGCTCCACGACCTTCTGGTCGTTGTTGTTCAGGATGTTCTCCAGTATGGGCATGACATCGCGCACCGTGGCGAACGAGTCTTCCGGGATGTTTCGGCAGCAGTTGGCCGCGGTGGTAACGGCAGTGCGCTGCGTGCTGGTCGCGAAGAAATCGAGGTAGGTCAAGCACGCGGTCAGGCCGCCTTCTCGCACAATGGACGCGGGAAATTCGACGGAGATCTTCTCGAGGGTGCTGAGACACTGCTCGGCCAGATCGATGAAATTGATTTCGAGCAACTTGGAGCAAAGGATAGGAACGGCGCCGCCGTACACGACATTGGCGGTGGCCTGGGGGAGAACCTCCATCAGATTTGCCAGACATCGGCAGGCCAGAAGCATGATCTCCGGGTTCTCCTCCCCAAAATCGGTGGGCTGCATGAGCTTTACGAGCTCCTTCACATACGGATCGGGGGAGAAGTGGCCGGCCAGACCATCTTCGGAGGTCATCAGCAGTTCGTGAGAGAGGACCTGGAGCCCTATCAGCTGCACAGACATGTCGTCGGACCGCAGCTGGTCCAATATCGGACGCAGCTTCTGAGCCGTGCTGCTCATGCCGCCCATGCCCAGCTGGTGGCGCAGGTGCTGGAGGTGAGCCAGACTGCGACCGCCCAGGAAGCCGCTGAAGTGGTCGTCCTCGTCGTCGTCGTCGTCATCGTCCTCGTCGTACGCTCCCGGGGGCCCCTCCTCGTTGCTGCCGTCGCTCGTATCTGGCCGTCCGGGCCCCGAGCCAGACGGGTGTGTCTCGTCCTGCGGGCGCGTGTCGGGCGCGTCCTCCATGGCCACGTCCTCGTCGGCCTTGGGAGCCGTCTTCCGAGCGCTCCGTCGCGAAGACGACGGCGCGGCCTCTGCGATCGGATCGGCGTGGGGAGGAGGTCGGACGGGCTTCCGCGAGCCGGCACCTTGGCCCGCGTTCTTGCGGTCGGTCCTGCTGCGCTTCGAGGAGGAGGGGCGGGCCGGGGCGGCTTTCTCCTCGGCTCCGTCCGGTGGTTGTCTGCCTCCGGTCAGCGTCTCATCGCCGGCATCGGCATCGGCCTGGCCAGCGGGGACGTACCCGGCCGCCGACATGGCTGTTCTGCCCTTGCCCTTCCTGGAGCGAGCGTCTTGCGGCTCGACCTTGGTGCGCTTGGCACGACCGCCGCGGGCAGGCGGCACGTCGGCTTGCTCTGGGGACGGCTCAGGGGGGCTGGACTCGCGGGCGGGAGCCTTGCGTTTCCTCGCGGACGATGGGCGGGGGGTGGCAGCGGCGGTGGGCGGCGGTGGGGCGGGCGAGTTCGGGGAGTTGTTCGAACCTGCTGAACGCCTCGCTGAAGAGCGAGTGACTCTGGACGACATGAGAATCTATTGTGACGCGACAAGGGCGGCAGCTCGCAGCCAGACTCGCAGCCAGACTCGCCCCCCCGACCCGGCGGTGGACGTAGGCGTCGTCACGGCGCTGTGCCGACGCAATGCGATGCAAGGAACGAGGGGGGAGGGTGGGAGAGGTGAACGAGTGAATGAGGCTGGGCGAGTGGTCTGGGTACAGGCGATGAAATGATGGGGGCTATGTACCTGGAGGCAGACGGAGGAGAAGACGGCACCAGGTGATGGTCTTTTCTTTCCATGAGCCGTCGCTGCTTTACCTGGGCGCCATAGGCCGGCCTCTAAGCGAGTGCGATGTGCGGTGGGTGTGCGGAGGGTGTGCGGCGGTGGAGTTGCGGTCAAACGGGCCCTGCGGCAGTGAATGGGAGCGCACGTGTTTGTCCGTGTCGACGGCCGTGATTGATGATGTGTAGATGGGGGTCGGGCGAGGTGGTCATGATGTGAATGGCTTGGCGGCGGTGTGGGGAGCTCTAGCGCCGAGCTCAACATATTCGTCATGAAGCCCACCTCACCGCTCGACAGAACATGCTCCAGAATGCGATGGGGAGAGGCGAGCCTGCACGTACAGACAGCCCACTCCGTTGACGGGTGCGAGATGCCCTTGGTCCGAAGTGACATGGCACTACCATCACCACCGTCACAATCGACCACCACCATCACAATCTACTGCCACGGCCACAATATGTGCGATGCAATATAGCATCCACCCATCTACCCAGACCACGAAGAAAAAAAGCACGCTATTGCGGGTGATGAGCACACACCTATCCGTGCCGATAGAATTGGTAATTGTCGTCGCACCGGACATGTATCGGCGCTGGGAGGTGTCGGGGAAGGTTTCCAATGCAGACGAGGAGCGCAGAGCACGCGCAGGGATGCTGTGGGCGGGCGTGTCTCTGGTGCCGTAACCCCACCCACCCTCCGCGTGAATCGCAAATACTGCCGGAGCCACCAATCGCCCAGAACGAAGCGCAGAAGCCGTCGTAGCGGCAGGCTACTGAAATGTCGCCCTTCGCCCCGGCCGCTGTATCCTCCTACATCCATATGCCTTCCTGCCCTTCTGCCCTCCTGCCTTTGTCCCCTTCCTGACCGGCAAAGCCCCGCCACCCCCATCCGGACCGTACCGCCGCCGTTGCCTCCCGCCGGCCGACCTCGACCTCGACCTCGACCTCGACCTCCAAACGGCGACCGCCGCAATCGACCCCAAAACCCGGGATTCCGTCCGTGAGTTCGGGCTACTGAGTAATGCGCATGCAACCATTCAAGACTTTTGCACACAGCACTCACACCCTCCAGGCTCGACTGAAACGACAGGTCCAATTCACTACCCTGTCGACCCCCACGTCCCATCCTTATAAGACCGCTGTCGCTCCTCTCCTCCCCTTGTCCCATACACACACACACACACACACACACACACCACAATCATGACCACCACATCACACGACCCAGTCTCGGACGACCGCCAGCCCGTCCTCAGCGCAGGCCTCAACTCGTCACAGACCATGACGCTCGACAACTACGCCTTTCCCACCGAAAGGCTGAAGACGGTCCTCTCCGACCCGAGCAAGACGCCGCTCGTCCTCGTCTCGTGCGGCTCCTTCTCTCCGCCCACCAACCTGCATCTCCGCATGTTCGAAGAGGCCGCCGACTTTTGCCGGTTCGAGACCGAGTATGAGGTCGTGGGCGGCTTCTTCAGCCCCGTCGGCGACGCTTACAAGAAGGCCGGCCTCGCGCCCGCACATCACAGGATACACATGACGCGGATCGCGGTCGAGGACAGCTCAAAGTGGATCGGGGTCGACCCGTGGGAGCCGCTGCACAAGGAGTACCTGCCCACGGTGAAGGTCCTGGACCACTTCAACCACGAGCTCAACGACGTGCTGGGCGGAATCGCGACCCCCGATGGCGACAAGAAGCGGATCCATGTTGCGTTGCTCGCGGGCGCGGATCTGATCCAGACGATGAGCGCACCCGGCCTGTGGGCGCAGGAGGACCTGAGCCGCATCCTCGGCTACTACGGTGCCTTCATCCTCGAGCGCAGCGGCACCGACATCGGTAGGTTGAGCCGGCTTCCACGAACAATGACCCTCCGCTAACCCGGACAGATGATGCGCTGCTCACCCTCCAGCAGTTCCGAGACAGCATCCGTGTCATCCCGCAGCTGATCCAGAACGACGTCTCGTCCACCAAGATCAGGCTCTTCCGCAAGCGCAACAAGAGCATCCGCTACTACATCCCGGACAAGGTCGTCGACTACATCTACGAGCACGGCCTGTACGCCGACGATGACAAGAAGCAGCCCGACGAGGTCAAGGACAAGGCGCCCGCCGACGCCTCCGGATCGTCGGCGGTGACGTGTGCTTAGATCCAAGAGCGACGACTCACGGGACTCGAGAAACATGCTCTTGGAGTCCACCTGTACACCACACCCGCGCATACGCTTCCCATCGTAGTGCCATTCGCACTGTACATTGTCCGGCCATCACCAACAAGGGAGGGATATTGATTCACGTTTGCGCAGATGGGGGGGGGGGGGTACACTATCTGCCTGCAAACGTTCGGCAAGATTAGATCTGGGACTGCACGCCTTCACCGGCACCACCATGGGGCTGGTAGGCAGACAGGCGGCGGCCATTTGCAGTATTGCTACGACACGATATACCACAGAGATACCAATCCTACATTCCATTATTGTTTCTTCCAGTTCGCCTCCCAGCGATGAGATGCACGTGCTGTGATGTCATGCATCGTCCATCGCCCATCGCCCCTCTGTGCGTGTGCGCTATGCAGGGTCCGGCCGGTCCTGGCCAGGCAAGACGGCGAAGATCTGCGCAGCGAAGGTCGGGCCAACATGCAAGTGCCGTTTGCGGACAAGAGACGATACATCGTCTCAGGATGGGGTCAATCCGGGAAGACTCATCCTTGGATCCGTTTTTGCAGCACCTTGCTTGCGCCACGGATACTTTCTCGACGATGGGCAAAAAGTGCGCGTTTGGAATGTCGTAGGATAAATATCCGTGTGGCGGTTTTTTTTTTGTTGGATGCAGGCCAAGAAGGCAGAAAACCAATCGTCTATCCACCACCAGTCAAAACGGGTGATGTATGCGGGAGTCACGTGGACTTTTCAACCTCGATCAACCGGTACATCCCCAGCCGAGAACTCCACCGACCACCGAAACGTACATGTAGAATAGGGAGCCATCACAATGGTAATCAAATATTTGGAATCTATAGAGATATTCTCCATCATCTCTCCTATTGATCTATTCATTTGGATTTCCACGGCATCTTTTCCGATAGCTCTTTCTCTCGGCCACGTCAACACCCCGTCACCGTAGCAACCCATCATCGTCAGCCACTTCCACCCATCCCAACCCAACCAACAAGCTTACCAAATCGTACCTGTCGCCAGCAACTCTCGCCCTGCCCTCGCATTCTCCTCCTCTCTATCCTTTCCGTACATTTCCTTTCCATCCCTTGCATTCCTTGTCCCGACGGAGAAATCGAGCGGAGGGGGGACTCGCGTTCCTGTGTTACCCCGCCTGCCCATCTGTTTGGCTGGCACGCCCACCCCCCGCCGACGAATGGACCCGGAATACCGCGAGCGCCGCCGCCGCGAACGCCGGGGGTCGCAGTCGCGGAACAGAGACGACTCGGACGCGTACGACGCGGAACGGAGACGGCGGAGGGGGCACCGGGCGACGGATTCGCAGGGCGAGCTGCTGCGGAGCACGCCGCGGCATTCGAGGGCGCAGAGCGAGTCGGAGTGGGAGTCGCCGTCGCCGCGCAAGCCGCGCCCGTCGCGCCATTCGCAGTCGCGGTCGCGGACGACGGGCGAGAGTTCGGGTCGGAGGCGGGAGGCGGCGCCGCTCAGCCTCGATGCGCTGGGGAAGCTGGACAAGGCGAATGCGAAGAAGGCGGGCTGGAAGGGGTACGATTACGATGAGGAGTATCTGAGGGAGGTCAGGAGGAAGGAGGAGAAGTTGGAGAAGGAGAGGAGGAGGGAGGAGAGGGAGGAGAGGAAGAGGGAGAGGGAGGTGGAGAGCGATGCTGCGATTGAGAGGGAGGCGAGGAAGAGGAGGGAGAGGGAGAGGGAGAGGGAGGAGAGTCGGCGGAGGAGACGGGAAGAGAGCCCACGAAGGGACAGGCGGAAGAGTGCCGTTGCTGCCGCCGCGGCCACGGACGACGAAGGAAAGAGGGCGAGTGCGCATTCGAGTCGTGAGAGGGGCAAGCGGACAAGTCATACCGACACGGAGAGGGAAGAGAGGCGGCGGAGGTACGAGGGGAAGTATACGCCGTCGGAGCTGGCGGAAAAGAAGGAGAGGCGGAGGCAGGGGAGGCAGGAAAGGATGGCGCGGAAGAAGAGGCGGGTTGTCAGTGGGCCGCTGGCCGAAGAGGGCGGTCTCGACGACGAGGATGAATACCAGTACATGATGGAGAAACGTGGGGGTGCCGCGAGCGAACCTTCGCAGGAATCGGAAGAAGAGCTCGCACGGCGGAAGAAGAAGAAGAAGAAGTGGATCAGTAGGTCTCCATCACCCGCCCACCTGCCTGCACGATGCTGACAGAAGCAGTAATCGCCGTCGTCTCGGTCATTTTGCTGCTCGCCATCATCATCCCCGTCGCCGTCGTAACCTCCAAGAAGACGAGCGAGGAACCAAGCTCAGCCACATCCGGATCATCGGCACCTTCGAACAGCAATCTCGACGGGAAAGACCGCAACAGTGTCCCCGAGAAAGATCGCGGTGGCATCCTCGACCCCTGGGCCTGGTACGACACGTCCGACTTCAACGTGACCTACACCTCGACCCTTGTCGGCGGTCTCCCCGTCATCGGCCTGAATTCCACCTGGGACGACAGTGTGCAAGCCAACTCGGCCGTTCCGAGCCTCGACAAACCCTTCGAGTACGGGAAGATGCCCGTCCGCGGCGTCAACGTAGGTGGCTGGCTCAACATGGAACCCTTCATCACACCCAGCTACTTTGAAAAGTACGGCGTGCGCGACGGCATCGTCGACGAATGGACCCTGTGCACCAAACTCGGCTCAAAGTGCAAGGAAACGCTCGAGCATCACTACTCGTCCTTCATAACAAAGTCCTCCTTCTCCGCGATCCGCAGCGCGGGTTTCGACCATGTCCGCATCCCCTTTGGCTACTGGATGGTCCAAACCTACGACGACGACGTCTACGTCCCGCAGGTGAGCTGGCGCTACCTCCTCCGCGGTATCGAATACGCGCGCCAGAACGGTCTCCGCGTGAACCTCGATCTGCACGGCGCTCCCGGCAGCCAGAACGGCTGGAACCATTCGGGCCGCCAGGGCGTCATCGGATGGCTCAACGGCACAAACGGCGAATCGAATGCGCAGCGCTGGCTCGATGTCCACCACAAGCTATCCGTCTTCTTCGCGCAGCCGCGTTACAAGAACGTGGTCACCATGTACGGGCTCGTCAACGAGCCACGCATGGTCGACCTGGACACCGACACGGTCATCAAATGGACCCAAAAGGCCATCGACCAGATCCGCAGCGACAACATCAGCGCCGTCATCGTCTTCGGCGACGGATTCATGGGCCTGGACAACTGGCAGGGAAAACTCCAAGGAAACAAGAACCTGCTGCTCGATGTGCATCAGTACGTCATCTTCAACATCGACCAACTCAGCCTCAAGCACACCGACAAGCTCAACTTCGCCTGCAACGCATGGACCCAGCAATCCCTCCGCTCCATGAAGACATCCACCGGTTTCGGCCCCACCATGTGCGGCGAATGGTCCCAGGCGGATACCGACTGCACGCAATACATCAACAACGTCAACACGGGCACGCGCTGGGAAGGCACCTACAACACGGGCAACGCCACCACCTCGATCCTCAAGCCGCAATGCCCCGCCAAAGACGCCACGTGCAGCTGCAGCAAGGCAAACGAGGACCCCAACAACTACTCGGACATCTACAAGAAGTTTCTCTACCGCTTCGCCGTCGCCCAGATCCAGGCCTTCGAGGCCGGCTGGGGCTGGTTCTATTGGACGTGGGAGACGGAACGGGCGACGCAGTGGAGTTGGCGGAGGGGCGTCGAGGCGGGCATCTTGCCCAGCAAGGTCGGGTCCAACGACTGGACGTGTCCCGGTTCGGTTGAGGATTTTGAGGATTTTGGAGCCGAGGGACTTTCCGAGCTGTATTAGAAGCAGATTGAGCTTTTCCGCGATGGGGATATATATATACTTGTGCTGGGTTGGGGTGGTGTGTTTTTTTTTTTGTCTTCATGGGCTTTGGCTGTACATATGAGGGTTGTCATGCTGGTGGGGTGTTTGTTGCGTCTTTTTTTTTTCCGGTGCTTTGCTTGTGTGGCTGTTGGCATCGATCGATCGCTGGTTCGGGGTTGGGTTTGAGTTTGGGTTGAATGCATTGTTTGGTGCATCGTCGTAATAGAGGCGGGAGGAAATGCGTACATGTACATGTATATATATATATATACAAACCTATTATGAACATAGCACAATACCACAGTCTATAGTATATATTCATGACCCAGCTCGATTACTGGGTGGCATGCTCGGAGTAGGTATACTCGGTAACTAACCCACGCCGAAGTAGGATATCCATGGTGAGATTATATATCATCTCCGTTGTTTTTGCACCTACTTTTGATCCATGACCATCTTCCGTACGCCTCAGGCGTAAGGGATTATTGTCGAACACTTTACGAACGTTGCTCATGTACATGGCTGCGTACGTGTAGTGCAGACTTTTCCAGCGATACGCGCATTCACTTTGCACGTGGATCGAACGCATGAAACGCACCGCGTGCTCGAAGACACATTTCGCCAGTACCGCTGCGGAGATTGGGGGGTCTGCTGATGGAAGCGATTGGGCTTCTTGTGCTTGCTTTGGTGTACGGTCGCGTTTTGGTCATTGACTTTTGTGGTGTTATTTAACCATGTTGGGTGCTCTTGATTGCAAAGGGGGGGGAGGGGGGAGGGGGGCTTCTATCCGGATACCAGGGATAGAAAGGGAGTCATGGCATAGAGATGTATGGAGATGAGCTGTAATCATCACGATTGTTGCGTTGAGACGAATGAATTAAGTGCGGAAGTATTGTTGGCGCTTTCGTCTTGCCGAACAGTCAAAGGTTGGTCGCTTGTGTGTTGCGGATCGTTCGATCACCGCAGCCTACCTATCGTCTGACCGGTGAGATTGCCCAACCACCGTAAGATGCGACGAGAATACCCCGTGTTGGCACCTGCAGCGCTAGATACCTGTCTCTCTGCTATTCGATAAAAGAAACGCTGTGTAACGCAATCCGTGGTGAGTCGGAAAAGGCCTGGGTGGCTTCAAATTGGCCATCGCGTTTCACTCTCTTTTCAATACGTTCTCCTGCACATCACCTCTGTAGGTACGTTGTGTGTTTGCGTTGAAAGAAATGTCGGATTCGCAAGCGCAGCTGGAGGGTTTAAAGACCGAGTGGGATGTGTGTGTGGCTCAAGAGGATCGGAAGCGTTCACTAATTACGGTGTGGTAAAACTCTGGGCATAAGGCGGCGCTTATCTGCTGACCTCCAAATCTAGAATCTGTTCGCATTCATCGATGATTTGTCTGGGAAGCTATCGGAAGCCGAATCGGAGCTTCGTGATAAGAAGGATCTGGTCAAATTGAGTCGTGATCGGGTTGATGAAGCCCAGAAGAAGATCAGAGCTTTGGAAGGTGAAAAAGCGAGTTTTACCGACTCCCGTTTGGCTCCTTGGGAACTGACCTTCGCAGGCTCGGCACGTTTTCGCTTTGGTTTTGATTGATGGCGACGGTATGCAGGTATCGTACCCATCCTCCAAAATTCAGACGGTAGCTTGACTGAATACGATTATAGTTCAGAGATGAACTTGTTAAGCAAGGTCTAGAGGGCGGAAAGAAAACGGCTGGCCTCCTCAAACAAGCTGTCGAGGAGGAGCTCCTGTCCTCGACACCTTCTACAACTCACCACATACAAGCATCTATTCGTGTGTATGCAAATACTAAAGGACTGACCAAGACATACAAGGATATGGAAATTATCCCAGACTTTGGCCGGTTCATTCGTGGTTTCAACATGGGCGACGCCATGTGTGATTACGTTGATGCGGGTGATGGTAAAGAATGCTCGGATGAGAAAATCAAAGGTAGAGTGGTTATCTCAATCGACCATTTAACAGAGCTTCATCCATGCTAACCTCGCATAGCGACTTTCCGACATAATGTAGCGGACATCCACTGTCAGAGGATTCTCTTTGGCGGCACGGCTGACAATGGGTACGCCCGTTTGCTCGGACCCTTCATCGAGGACGAGACGGTCCGTAGGCGGATCACTCTTCTCGAAGGGCCACCCTTTGCTCGTGAATTGGCCGAAATCAAGGACAATTTCCGCACAGTCTCGTTCGACAATGTTTTCAGGAAGCAGAAGCTGGTCAAGCGCACAGTGTCATTCCATCTTACCCCCCCAACCACCCCGACGGCGAATTACGCAACGGCTGCTTCGAGAGCCCCACCTACGCCAACAGCAGCCTCAGTCACCCAGCAAGGCTCGGCCGTGCTCGCAAGACCCGAGACAACAGAGGTGTTGCGGAATAGACAGGGTGAGCGCTTAGATCGGCCGCTCAGCTATTCTGTGCAAGACTTCCACAACTTGAAGGACCTCAAACTGTGCAACAATTTCTATCTTCTTGGTAGATGCCGATATCTGGACGAGTACGGATGTTGTCATCATGGTCATGAAGAAAGGCTGAGTGATAGGCAGAAGGCAGCCTTGCGCGCCGTTGCTCGCCGGTCTCCCTGCCCGGATGGGTTGTATTGCAGTGATCTGGATTGTCTCTTTGGTCATCGCTGTCCTCGAAACAACTGCCCACGCAAAAATTGCTGGTTTTCCGTGGAAATGCACAATGTGGACACAAATCCTGTTGGTGCAACTTAGGCACATGTGATCTGCTCTGTTAGGTTATCCCGTAATTTAATTTTTCTGTTTTCTAACCAATTCATGGATCCAAATTTGCTCCAGTACTAGCACTCGTCAGCGATTCATCAGGCAGAGACGATAATCTTCTTCGCCTGTTGCACAAGACCATCGTTTTCCTTCGTTTCCAACATGCCGGCCTTGCTGAAAAGCGCAGGGAACGCCTACAACACGTAGACTGCGTGTGTGTGGAGCCAACCATGAGATCTGCTTGTCCACCATCTAACGCCATGCTCTGCAATAGTCGGAGACTGAACGGACGAAAAACGGAGAAACCGAGACAAAAGTGGTGTAATAGCACAAGTATAGAATTAGAGCTGAGGATCTAGGAGAGAGGGAGCAGAGCTCTCGTATAAGGGCGAAGCCGCTGCCAAGGCGCTATCCCAGAAGAAGATATGTAAGTCACGTGATAAGATCATGTGATCGGTATCTACAGCATGCTCAACGAAGGAAAGAAACACCTCCAGCGCAGGGTCAGGGCAGGAGCTGCGAGTACGGTCGCTGATATGATGGAATGTGTGGGTGATATATAATAGCCATCTAGGAGATTGCGAGCCACTTGAGGGATGGCTTGGATTCTGAAGCGTAGTGTTGGGTGTTTTGCGTGGCGATGTGAGATTTCGCGTGCGCACGTGATGCATTCTTATCGATAGGTAATGTAAGGTGAGCTACTGCGACCTGCCACACCATGACCTATCATCTCCCGCATCGGCACATCACCATCACCCGCTCCTAGATCGGCACAGTTGCTAAGCCACAAAACACTACCTCTGGCTCGACTGGGCCTGCCGAAAGGTCGCTTCCGAAAACGGAGTACAAGGGTGCTAAAAGCCCAAGAATCGCTAGGACCATGCGGAGCAGAGCTAGACCAACCACCATCGACAGCACGCAAGCACGGCTGAATGAGCTGCCACCGTTCCTCACTATCTATGCAAGAGCGGGTAGGCGGGAGAACCGGCCAGGTAAAAGTGGCTGAACTTATCGCAAGCCTGAAAAAAAACAATGGAGTAGCATTGTAGCGGTGAAAGTGCAGCATCAATGCCAAGAGCCAGAACGCCAAACTCCAAGAGAGGATCGGCTTCCTTTGAGTGCGGCTTGACATCATCTCAATGTCGCCCCCGTCGACACAGGCTTGAGCTTGATCGCGGCAAGCGGAGGCATGGCCAGATCCAGCGACGGATAAGGTATGCAGTGGGCAACTCATCATCGATGTTAGTTACATAGGAGGGAGCAGTGGTACAGAAGATGATCGACATGGAAGCTACCAAATCTACCATCCAGCAGGGCATGAACGACGTCGAGAGGTTTACCAGGGCCGCGATCATGGACTTCCGCGGGTGGTGAGCGAACGACAGCGCCAACATAATCACGTTCCTGAGGAGGAAGGGCAAAGGGTACTGAATGATACGGCCGACTCTATGGGTTTCGGAAACGGCCCCGCTATGTGTGGAGAATGGCTAGTAGATAGGTATACGAGTCGTGGCGTACGTGCAGGCAATCTCCAGAACTCAAATAGTCCAATTCAGTAGTTGATCGCTGCAAGAGGCGAGCTGAGGACGTGGTTGTTACCCAATCTTGAGACATTACGCGCTCATCATGTGCTCGGCTACCCAGAACATGACCTTACTACTTTACTGGATAAGGCTGGATATCTACGGTTTATAAGAATAGGCATCCTCCCCATGATACCAACAACCAGAAGTCGAGAAAACATCATACTTGGAACCAAAGATTCTCCTGCTTTTCTTCCAATCCCGACAACATGGGCCTTCCTTCAGGACCTCTCAGCTTCGATGACTCCAAGCTTGGTACGACCAAGGTACCCATGGTGGCTTCCAGTGGCTATGATCTTAGCCCTGATGAGCTCAAAAAGATCTTTGGAATCAACCCAGCACGCTTCGGCTCTTTGCCCAAGCGTATCGTTGTCCCCATCCTGGAAGGATCCTGGTACACACAGCACTGGTACTCGGTCACTGGCTGGATCTACATCCTTGAACCGTCTGCCTGGGTCCCTCAGGTATCGCATGGAAGGACCGAAGCGGTGTCCAAGTTCACAAAGGAGTACACCAAGGAGGTCACAAATGTCAGTGAGACAAAGTTCAACGCGTCCGCTTCAGCCTCTCTCGAAATAGAAGCTGGGGGATCCTACATGGGTATGACTGCCTCGCTCAAGTCATCAAACGAAATCAAGTTCGAAGTCTCCAAGTCCTCGACCGTGGACGAAAAGATCAAAACATCGGGAGAGGTGGGCGATGTTCCCGTCCACGAGCTATTTGTCTACCCAAACCTGAGGTGCAAAGTCATCAAGAAGCAACGCATCGACTACACTATCAACGATTCAAGCGAGGAGCTCAAATGGACTGGTGACAGTTACCGTGCCGGATACTGGGGGGAGCGATGGGTCGGCGATTCCAATCTTGGCTCGCTGAAAAAGTTGGCCTGGCACCCGGTTCCCATGACGGGAAATGGGTTAGCACACAAAGCTTATATTCTGGCAACGCCCCAGAATGCTGCCAACGGTGACATCGAAGTCACTACCGTCATGTCCCGTAAAGGATGGAAGGACTGGTACCATTACGATGTTCCATGGCAGACAGCCACGGATCAGACCATCACCTTGGCCACGCCTAATAACACCATCGCTTTCCAGCCCACAGGAACATGGGCTGTTCTTGTGAGTCAATTCCCCTGTCTTATGCGCACAATGCTAATGACTACTATTTACAGGACTGAACAGGATTAATTGCTCTTGGTGCTCTTGATGTTGAATAAGTGTGCGTTAGAGCTGGATATAGTTGTTGGCAGGATAGCGATCGGCACTTTATGTAGTTGACGGGGACTGGTTGGAGGGTATTCTAAGCACACGGCTATGGGCATGTAACAGGCGTAGGGTAACACTCAGTCTCACTCACTTAGCTGGTGGAAACTAGGCTATACAAGATGCTCGATGTCTCACCCTTGCACTATAGGTGGATGAATGTAATCAATTTCGAGCAATACTATTGAAGCAATTGTACGGTCGACAGATTGAGAACTTGATGCATTCACATGTTGCCTTTGTTAAAGGAAGCATTAGATATCTCTAAAAGCCATGATAGCTGCATTCCAAGCTCAGGTAATGCCGCTTCTCATTCAAAAGCATTACTCTTGCTATGAACCAGCGCCTTGGCAGGACATACAAGGTGTTCACGACTCATGGCGACACCACAAGAAAACACCACACTTTCAGTCACTTTTCAGTCTACAGCAAAGGATGGGTAAGTGGTACCCCCCGTACACATATACAACCGAGTATGATATGATTACTGACAGACGCGGCTAAGTACGCCGCTATGCATACTATGTACATATATGAGGGTGATGCCAGATACATCATGTATTATAACCTTCCCGTTCTTCGAGCCCAGACTATCCTATAAATCCCAAATGTTGCTACGATGTTGAAGAAAACATAAGTGGCTAAAACCCCTAAATAGCGCCAGCCGTCTCTCACGTCTACATCGCGACTACCGAGAAAGGTATTGGCATCAGATAACGGACAATATAAGCAAGAGTCCATCGAGTCACCATCTGCGACATATCCTCCATAAATAGACACGTGTGATTCCATGTATGAGCCACAAGTTCCGGTCCAGGAAGCTGGAAGACTGATCTCTGTGAGCTCCACAGGCGAGCAAATAATTGGGGTATTGGCGATACCCGCAATCACCATTCCATTTACCAGGTATGTCATCGGCGAGACTCGGTACATAAACCTCCAGAATTTGGGTAGGTTGTCTGGGGCGACGAGAATGCCACAGAAAATTAGGGACAGGTTGAACAGCAATTGGGAGATGTTGACGACCGTCTGTGGTTCAGAGAGCCCTGCTGCAACCGCATGTGATAGGGTCGGAGTGAAGATGAAGAAGAACCATATGAATAGGAACATGAGGCCACCGCGTTCAGCCATAGAAAATGTCGAATCTCCATTCTTCCAAAGTCCGGTTGGATAGTACCACGCGACAAAGACGAAAATAGCTGCGATTGATTGCCAGAAAATCTCCACGATAGCGTTGGCTATGATAAACACTGGCCAGGAGTAGGTTTTCGATTGCTTTTCTCTAGCTTCGAAGAGGGCACGGCTGCTTATAAAGTGGGGGACGATTTGCTGAATAACTGTGCTGAAAATAATAGTTAAGAGAAAGCATGAAAATAAGATATTTGAGAGACCTTGGATGTCTTTTGGGGTATTGAGGAAGGAGAGGCCATTAAAGAGCGCCTGTTGTATGTCAGCTAAGACTAGCGTGGGAGATGGGAAATGCATACTGCTCCAATGCAAAGAGAAAGCTTAGAGTATAGAGACGTTGGATCTCTCCAGTAGTTCTGGAAGGCTCGGTATGTAACTTGCTTAAGCTGCGTAAGGAAGGTTGCAGCATATTCTCCACGAGCTTGTAGTGACTGAGACGAGGCTCTCTCTCGACTTGTAGGCCTTTCAATGCTCGAGATCCTTTCATTCACTGCCACGAACTCCGGACTTTCTTTCCAAACTTTTTTCCAATCAGGACACGTCTTGTCAGGTGAATTGGTCACTTCCAGAAGCCATTCGGCCGGGTTCTCGCCCTCTTCATATGATCGTGCACCATGTCGTTCGAAAAAGTCTATCAAAGTTTTAGAAGCATCGCCAAGAGCGCCAAAATAAAGGGTTCCTCCGTTGCCCAAGAGTAGAAGTCGATCGAAAAAATCAAAAAGCTGGGTCGATGGCTGATGAATAGTGCACATGATGGCCAGGCCCTTGTCAGCTAGATTGCGAAGCAATCTGCATATAGACCACGCCGTCTGGCTGTCAAGACCTGAGGTGGGTTCGTCAAGGAAGAGCAAGAATTCGGGCTTTGCTGCCATTTCCACAGCAATGCTTAGGCGCTTCCTTTGCTCAACGTTCAATCCTTTCCCAGGGATGCCGACAACAGCATCAGCATATGAGTGCATATCTAGCATCTCCAGAACCGTATTGACATACGCTAGTTTTTGTGCATTATTCCCAGACGTCTGTCTCAGTAAGGCACTGAACTCCAACGCTTCTCTCACAGTAGCCGTCGACAAGTGCAGGTCTGCTTGTTGCACGTAGCCTGTTCTTCCTTGGAACCTGTGGTCACATTGTTTTCCGTTGATGCTGATCTCGCCTCGTACAATGCCTGTAGTTTTTCGACTGGCTAATACATCGAGTAGAGTTGTCTTTCCAGCTCCAGTCACTCCCATCAGAGCTGTTAGCGTGCCAGGTTTCACCCATCCTGAAATGTCCTCTAAGATTCGGCGCTTGCTTTTTCCAGATTTGATGTCGTAGCTTACATCTCGCCAGTGGAATACGGAAGAAATCTCCTGGGTATCGCTAAACCGTCTTCTCTCCTTTTCAGAACCTGCTTCTTGGTTTTTGCTACCTTCCTGGATGTTGATCTTGAATGGCTGGGCTTGCTCTTCATCATTGATTCGACAAGACGCGTTTGAACTTTTGAATAAAAGTACATCCCCTTTTGAACGTTTGGCGAGGATGTTTTCAGCTGCTACGAGATGAATTGCACAGAAAAGAGCCATCAGTGCGAAGAGGATCGCCAGGTTTCTCCACAGATGGTCCGATTGATATCCATACTTCAATCTTAGAAGGTCGTCACCCTGAACAAAGTCTTGACCAGGCATTGCACCAATTGCTGCACACGTTCTTTGCTCTTTGTCGTAAGCGTCATGCGGGGTTCTCGTCGGAATCATGGCGGAGCACGGAAACTTTCGATCACGGAACTCGTTGATCATAAGACCTTCATAAGCATATCCGATTGTGTTGATCCATCTGATCCATCCTAGCCAAGGCCTCTGATAATCGGGAGGCACAACAAATCCAGCGTAGAGGATAAAGTTGAATATCATTATCGCGACTGGAGCGAGTGACTGCTCGTATGTGCGCGACAAAGATCCCACCATGCGAAAGAGCATCGACATGGTGATCATTGCTACGAACGAAAATAACCAGAACGTGAAGAAGGCGGTTGGGGTTCGGCGAAGGTTTGCGATGAAGTAGAGAGTCACATTAAAGCATATTGAAGTCAGCAGCTTGTTTGGAATGTCTGCAATCATCGAGGCCAGCCATTCGGTGACTGGGCGATGGAATACATATCTTCGATGCTTTTCGACAATGGGTCTCTGCGCCCACATTGTCAACACCTCAAATGCAGGAGTGCAGGAGTTGACCATAATGGAGTAGAAGAGTAAAACCGAGCGAGGATCAAAACTCGACGTGTCTTCTCCAAGGTTATAGAAGATGCTGCCGAGGATAACGGCGACAATAGTGTTGCCCACGATACCAGAAATAGGAGGACCGATATTGTTTCTCAACCGTTCGAATGCACGATGTATGCATGAGTATATTTGATGCGAAGTTGACGTTTGATAATACCCCGATCGCTTATAGGCGCTGTCTTTGTTCTGTAAGCGCTGCCGCGTAAGGCCTTTGATAATGGGATATGTGCGGTCGAACTCTTGGAGTTGATACTTCAACCTCTGGTATTGAGCACTCTTGAGCCAGGCATCCTCGAACTCCTCTGGTGTACGGGGCACTTTGTCTTCGTGGCCTTGTTGCGGAATTTGTTCCGCTGAGTGCGTCACAGAGGTGAGAAAGTCTGGAGTGGTGGTGCGTAGCGATCGGACGAAACCAAGTTGCGTGAAATACTCGGAAGCACCTGCTGTTGGCCCGAAGTATATATGCCGGCCCTCGTAAAGGAGGAGTACCTTGTCGAACTTATCATACATGGCGTCAGATGCTTGATAGAGGCTCATCAAGACTGTTGAGCCAAGGGTGTCGGCTGATGCTCGTATGGTGGAGATTACGGCGAAAGCAGTGGCGCTGTCGAGGCCTTTGATGCTGTTGTCCCAGCATTGGACCCTGCTGTCACTGATGAAAGCTTCAGCAATGCTTGTTCTTCGTTTTTCGCCACCACTGAGACCTCGAATCATGTCATTCCCAATTCGACCCTTCAGTGAATCATTCAAACTGAATATGGAGGCTACCCGGTGGCTAGTTTCGTCGGGGCATATACTATCAAGGCGCATCCTGGCGGCGAAAAGTAGCGTTTCCTCGAGTCTGAGTTCGGGTAGGTGTACGTCGTCTTCAGATAGGTAGATGATATCTTCGGGACATTTCCGATGTAGCTCCTGGTATGAGATGCCTTGGAAGTTTATTGAGGTATCATTGACTCTCATGCCATGTGTATTGCCGGATATGGTCTTGAGGAAGGTAGTGCAGCCACTCCCTGGCCTTCCTAGAACAAGCAACATCTCACCGCCTCGCACCAGCCCATGCAAATTTCTCAATATCGGCACTTCAGTTTGCTTCTTTAATCCGAATATTCGTCGAAAGTATGTTGGCAGAAGGAGAACATAGCTTGCGAAGGTGTGTTGGAAGAAGGTAGAAGCTGTGAATCCTGTAACATTGAGGTTCTGGAATGATACGCCGAGTGGTACCAGGAGCTGCTGTTCCTGTTGCCTCTTTTTTCTTGTCAAGAGAAACTCATGGAGGTCCTTCATGCTCGCCATTGCAGTGTAGGTGAACGACTAAGAGAGGCCGTTCGTCAGGATTTCCGCAGAAAACGAGATGGACAACCGTGACGTTCTTGGCTTCATACAGCCCCCTAGTCATGGAGAACGCAATTGAGCAATCCAAGACACGTTCAAGGGTAAGGAAAGGGATTCGTGAGGGAAACATTGAGTGCTGAACGCGCTTTGCCGCAGTCTCTATTTTGGTCATTTATCCGCCAATCAATATGGATGTGCATGGCCTGCGTTCTTTCGGCTGAACATCCAAGACAACCCAGTGGGCTGACAGTTTGCCTGGCTGCAAGCAGTCATGATTGCAGGATGCGAGGCTTCGCCTGACGCTCATCCAAGACCATGTAATCGCCCCATAGGTGGAGGCGCAGCCGGCCAAAATCTCAGGCGAGGCTCTTGGAGAAGGCGTTGGCATACTATGTTACTATCGGAATACCGGAGCACTGGAAGCACATCGAGAAGGCCCGTTCCTTCCGCCCGGTCTTCCGCCCCGCGCTAGACAAGGTACAGTACGTGCCATGATGCATGACAGCTGTGATCCTTGAAAAATGCGCACGTCGGTAACCGAGAACATACTACACCATCAAGGTGAGATAGCTGCGTATCCAAAAGAAACAAATAGTTTTTGCAAAAGCTGCAGTTAGGTATGCGTACTGCTGACAGTATTGATTACCCCCCCACCAACAAAGAAAAAGGCAACTAACATATACACCTAGATAGTATTACCACCGTTTTGGCGATCTGTTACATATCCCTTACACACGGTTAGTTACGCAACATGCATGATAGGCGCTCATTCCATTCTAACTCATGGTAACCCTATTTCAAAGTCAAAAGCAACCCATATTTCAACTCTAAAAGTCAACAGCTCGCGACAACTTTTGCATTCCCTGATATCAGACCCAAAAATTTGCAACTATGGCTATGAAAGAACTTTGGAGCTTGCTGTTCTCACGCCCTGCCTTTTTGTTGTTGTTTGGTCTTGCTTCTTTAGCTTTTTTAACTCTTATCACATATATAAGAACCTGGATATCCTTCACAACCGAGGAGAAAAGACATGGAAAGGCAGGAATACCTCGTGTTGTTCCGTATTATCTGCCCTTGGTTGGAAAAGCGCTGAGTTTCGGTTTCAGCCCTTCTCGTTGTGTAATATCTGCCTCGTCAGTATGCCCACAGATGTACTTTGATGATCAAAACTCAACTAGTTCATACATAGACAAATCGCTGGCCTCAATACTGCATATGGCCTAAGGCTACTTGATTCTACGCTGTATTTCATCTCTGGTCGCGACAACATTTCTAAGATAAGGAAGCACCAAGGCAGCATCACCGATCCTGGCATACAGACTTTCTGCTTGACTCGAGTGTTTGGCATGGGCCAGAAGGCTGTTGGGATGTACAACAAGGATGATTCCGGTATTCAACCCAAGCCGATTTTGACAAGCACAGTGACCCCAAATAACCGGCTCGATTATCATACGCACGCCAATTTCGTCAAAATGCTGAGTGGGAATGGGTTGAACACTCTATTTCAAAGATGGCATGCATCATTTTCTCGCCGTCTTGAGGCCCTGTCAATCGGAAATGGCTGGGTTGAAGGTGGAGATCTTGAAAGGCTCTTCATGGAGCCACTCACAGCTGCATTGAATGAAGCTATGGCAGGTCCAGTGCTTGAACGTGTGAATTCTCAATTCACCCAAAATTTCATTGAGTTCTTGCCCTACGTGCATAGCCTGATGAAAGGACTTCCAAGGTGGTGTATGCCCCGTGCATTCACCTTGAGAGAGTCCTTGAATCGAGATTGCAAGACCTGGCATTCCATTGCAAGAGCATCCTTCCAGAAATCGGATATCGAATGTGACGGATCAGACAGATGGTGGGGAGTGGCGGCAATACGCGAAAGACAAGAAATCTTCGAGAAGGTCGATGGCTGGGACCATGAGTCAATGGCTTCTTCTGATTTTGGACTTCTTTGGGGGTAAGTGTTCAATTTTCTCGATCTATCTAGGACTACCGAAGATACATGATACTGAAACTTACTCCAGAGCAAATATCAATGTACACACGGCCGCGATCTGGATGATAATTGAAGTCTTCAAAGATCCCAACTTACTCATGCGGTTACGAATGGAACTCGATACCCTTTCGTCGTCCACAGAGAGCAGTATTAAATGGGTTGAAGAGCTTATGGCACTCCCTTTACTGCAATCTGTGTATTCAGAGGTACTTCGACTTCGGGTTGACGTCCAGACCGTCTTTCGAGACAATCGAGAAGACATACGTATTAACAAATGGACTTTTCCCAAGAAAAGTCTACTGTTAGTCCCCACAAGGCCGGCGCATATGGAGGAAGAATACTGGAATACTCGCAGTGGAAAATACCCTCTTAATCGTTTCTGGTCCGATCGATTTCTGGCATATCCCGGTGATGCTGAAAGCGGTCCATCGAGGTGTAGTCGTCCTCGACCAGAAACCATTAAGAAAAGGACCGGATCACATATCCCATACGGAAAGCCCAAATTCATTACTGCTGGCACATCGGACTCTTGGATCCCGTATGGGGTGGGTGAGCGTGCCTGCCCTGGAAGGTTCTTTGCACAACGCGAGATTGTTGCGTTCTGTGCTATGATGGTACAGAACTTTGAAATCGAGCTTCCGTCTTTCGATGCAAAGCAACATATTCCGGCCAACGATATCTTCTACGGGTTGGGTGTTCAGCGACCGGGAATAATGCTCCCGTTTCGCATTCGGCGCCTATTACGCTCCAGCGGAAGCAAGTCGCTTCAGCCGGATGTCTTGTAGCAATATCTTGGCACTGTGGCTTAAGAACAAGTTGCGGAGAAGCGATTGGATTGGGTCTGAGGTGGGCGGCTAAGACTTTAGATTAGTTTCCATGTGACTGCGTCTGCAGACCTGTCTACACCATATTACAAGTCCCATTGAATTTGTGTTAACGCTGATGACTTATTGTCGTGTTCCTGATGGCAGCACCATGAAACGAAGTGATAAGATGATGTGGCCATGTTCCAGGCATGTAAAAGCACGTAAGACCTCACAGCCGGGTCAGGCGACCCCGCACCTTGCATGTAGGCCCAGCGAAATGGTACAGCCACGTAACCAATCCTACCCACATTGGTTGCCTTCTTTTAAGATTTGCCCCCATTTCATTTCTTTATTGTTTACTGAATCCTCGTCGATCCAGCCGTTTTCGAAAAAGCTGTGCCGACCACGTGACATCTTGGCACGTTGAGTTTCGCTTCTTTTCTTGCCCCCTTGATTCCCTGTTTACAGAGCAGAACATTCCATTGCCCCGGAATATGTCCTTAGCATAGACCCAAAGCAACATGGAAATCTCGTCGCCGCTCAATGTTGCCTTCCTCGTGGGGCTGGTAACCATCTTCGGGACCTTCTTCTCGAAACTCCACCGAGCTCGCATGTTACTGATCAGCCGTCGTCGACAAGGACTGGTAAAATGCATTGAATTCTGCATACGTAGTTTACTGAGCTGACACATCGCAGCCTGTGGCTCCAAACCACTCATATCTTTTCGGCCATTTGCTCTACCTCAAGTCCGTCCTCGATCGTCTCCCAAAAGACGCACACTACCAGTATGGCTTTGCGACTATTGCCAGAGAATGTTTCCCGGAGACAGGAGCCTTCTATATGGATCTATGGCCAATGAGCGGGCTGTTTCTTACTGTTGTCTCCCCAAAAATTGGCGTCGAGATCACGCAGACGAACCCGAAACTTACGTCGGAACGGCCAGAGCTACTTCGTCGTTTCTTGAAACCAATTACTGGCGGCTTGACTATCTTCGACCTGGATGAGAAGAGTTGGAAACCGTGGCGAGCAGTCTTCAACAAGGGCTTTGCCAGCGAGCGGATGTATTCTATGGTGCCGAGTATGATTGAAGAGGTTCAAGTTTACGCAGACACTCTGCGTGGTCTTGCGGCTAAGAATGAAGTTTGCTACCTGGACCCCATCACACTCCGTTTTACGATTGATATGATTGGAAGGACCATGTTGAATACTTCATTGGACGCCCAGAGAGGATATAATACTCTTGCCGACGGAATGCTTAGCCAAATTCGGTGGCACAATCCGAATGCGGAGATCAACCCTTTCAGTCAGCTCGACTTCGTGCGTGCATTTGTACACTGGAAGAACGGCCGACAGATTGACCGTTACATTGGAGAAGAGCTTGACAAAAGATACGAGGAGTACAAAGCTGAACCAAACAATCCCAACTCAAAATCGGTAATTGACCTAGTCATTCAAGAGTACCTGAAGTCTTCCGAAACGCTCCCTGAAAAGCTCGATGCTACCTTCCGATCCTTTGCAACTCGTCAGGTCAGGCTCTTCATCTTCGCGGGGTATGACTCTACGGGAAGCGTGCTTTGCTACTGCTTTCACCTACTTTCAAAGCATCCGAAGGTAAACTAAACATTCCATACTGTACAGTCTAAGCATTAATCATCAGCTCAGGTTCTTGCCCGCCTCCGCGCAGAACACGATAAAATATTAGGCCCTGACCCACGAGCCGCGGCTGCTCAGCTTTCCCAGTCCCCTCACATCGTCAACGACCTTCCGTACACCCTCGCCGTGATCAAAGAGGTTATGCGAATGTTTCCTCCAGCCGGCACTACCCGTGCTGGTAAATCTGGAGTTAATATTACTGATGATGCTGGGAACATCCTTCCTACTGACGAAGCTATCTTGTGGATTCTGCACGTGGAAATGCATCGATCAGCAAAGTACTGGTTACAGGCTGATAGCTTCCTTCCAGAACGCTGGCTAGTCCCTCTTGGTCACGAATTGCATCCTCAAGTTGGTGCCTGGCGTCCCTTTGAGCTCGGACCAAGGAATTGTATTGGACAGGCACTGGTGTTGGTTGAACTCAGGGTTATCTTGGCTTGCTTGATAAGAGACTTCGATGTATCCCCGGCATATGACGAGTGGGATGCTCAGAATCAGAGAAAAGGAATCAAGCTGTATAGGGGTGAGCGTGTTTACCAAGTCGAGCAAGGCGCAGCACATCCTGTACACGGATATCCTTGTCGCGTCAGGCTGGCTTCTAAGGAGTAGTTTAGAATCTGGGATTGGATTTAAGTAATGAGTGTCAAGGGTATAGGTGTTGAAAGTGTCACCTCATAGCTGCATAATGGGTGACATTTGTGCTTTATTTAGTAGCTTACTGGTATCCATAGAGAGTTACGGTGTCACAACTTTTATTAGGGTGTATATTGCCGGTACGCGTACATGTGCACTACGCGCCCATACCCATCAGTGTTCCCATCGTTTTTGGTAGGCCAACGGCCTCATCGGCCTCGGCATTATCATCCAAACAATACTCTTGGGGCCATCAGTCGTGCAACCGAATATTTTCAGGCGAGCGCGTAAGGGCAAGCTGTATATTTTCAGGCAAATGCTCTCAGCACACAAGGTAATGGTTGGCGGCACACCTGCATGCGTTTTACATGATAAGACGCATGCAGGTGTGGCGGCACAACCCTGCAGTCAGCCCACACCCTCTGCTTCGGCGACCTTCAGCCAAACCCCTTCAAATCCGTAGCTGCGCCAAGGATAACTGGGATGCAGGAAAGAGACAGATCCAAGCGGATGGTAATGTAGTATCGCAAGGCTGCTCGTGATCGTTGCAGAGCATCAGCTAGTCACCGGTATCAATATTATATGCCGGCTGTCCGTTTTACGTGGGGATGCATTTCGGAAACCGTACGCAAGTGAGAGTGCGGGCACTGGTCCAATCATTCGATAACACTTCACGCATAACATGTAAAACAAGTTGTTCTCGACCATCGAGTACCTAGCTTCATAATGTCTATTTTGGGTAGCTGGTAGGAAGCGCTTCTGGCGCAATGACACTGCTTGGTTATAAGAGCCAAATTGTAGGAGACCACTCTAGCAGTTAGCTTACACTTCATTCAACTCAAGATAAGATGGACACTCCAACCTCTATTCCCTTTCCAAATTACCAAATCTTTGCTTCCCCGAACGTTGTTTTATTTCTTCGAAGCGTCCTTGTAGTCGCGGCTCTGACAGGACCCCCATTCGCTCTATTTTACATGATTCACATTCTTATACTTCCGAAGGAATACAAAGGAATACGAAACCATCGGCTTCGAGAACAGGACCGACATAATTTCGATGTTTGGAAGTTTTCATCGTATGAGCTGGTGGAAGCGGAGGACAACTACTGACGTGTGATAATTGGAATATGGATCATGTTTCTCTGTATGAAATGGGGTGTTGAGAAATGCGAGGCTATGTGTCCATGTCTGATGTTCATGTCGATGCACGACGACGTTAAAGCGGCAGCACTGGGTTGACAACGCTGGTACGGAATTTAGGTTCAGCACGTACAGCAATGGGGGTCTATACATCAAAATGAAGACACGATCTCGTCCTCATGCATGTCATAAAATAGTTCTCTGGGATTTTCAAGCTTCAGAGCCTTTATTCAAAGTACAGCGAATTCCGAAACAAATTACATCACACTGTACAGCTCGCTTGTGATCATCAAATCAATCATACGTTCTGAGTCTGCTCGTCAACACTTGAGGTAATATGTTCCCCTACATCCATCCTGACTAATCCTGGAACCGTGGATTACCCTGGAATGATACTTACTTGATTTGTTTAGCTGGCCGAGACGGCAGTTGCTCTGCTTACAGAAAAGCCCCGTGAGTTACCCTACGGTGTCTTGTCCAGACTTCATTGCTCATATACGGTCCTGCAACAATGCAACCAAATATATTAATCAATAGACTACACAGCCTTGGCTGCAACATTATTTCCTCGATCCAAAACTCAGTCGGCTGTACATTTCATGCTCACCGAGGCGCTTATATGCACGGTAACAGCCTGACAGGGGTGGGAGGGGCGAAAAGTGTGGGCTGCATGTTGCGAGAATACAGCCCGATGCAGCTTATTATTAGCTACTTGAACATTAGATCCAAGCCCGAGCTGCATGAGACACTGGTCCGCCCAGCTTATCTCAAGAGGGGGAATCTCTCGTAGTCTGACTGACTGTGTATTGAGAAGACCTGCACCACTTATACGTTTGAGCTTGTGTTCTCTTGAAGAGCCATATTTATTTTCCGTTACCCAAGGGTATAAGCCTAGTATTTCCCAAGTTCTTGTTTCCTCCCATTCAAGTTCGCGCATCTTTAGAAACAACCCAATACATGCAATGGAGAATTTCGAAGGAAGAATATCCAAAGCAACGTTCATCGTGAGTAGAGTTTGTTCTCCATTATATATTTTGGTAATAACAGCACAGGGAACATCATCCGCATTCTTGGGTGTCTGCGTCATAGCCACCGTTGTTCGCTGCTACATCCGTTTCCGAGTCCAGCGAGAGGTTGGATGGGATGACGGCTTCTTGATCTTCGGTCTCTGTTGTCTCATCAGTGGCATGTCACTTCTCTTCACGGTCATGGATATCATGTATGACACCGAGGTCTTCGTATTTGGAGATATTCCTATATCCGCTTTCGATACCATGAACCTCGCAGAGCTCGCCAAGAAGTCTACACGTTACCGCAAGCTATCGGCAGCGGCCTTGACCCTTATGTGGTTCAGTATCTGCTCCGTCAAGTTCTGTTTCCTGGCTTTTTTCAAGAGGTTGATTCGACAGATGCCCTTCATGATCAAATTCTGGTGGTTTACCGTTGTATTCAATGTCATCGTTACCTGTTACGGCGCTGCGGTCTACATGATAGCCTGCCCGTATTTCAAACCAGAAGAACTCTTAAAAGCTAGTAAGTTGTTGATTGTTCTCCATACTGAATTACCCTTTGCTAACAAGTGAAAAGTGCAGTGTGTTCAGGGCGATGGATTAGCCCGTGCACTGAGCTATTCGACATCACAAATGATCATTGATATTGTAGGAGACTTGTTCAGTGAGTTTTCCAATCTTTCAAACCACCCAGAAGCTGATAATCTACTAGTTTTGGTAATTCCGGTAGTTCTGATATGGAAGATTCGAATTGGATGGAAACAAAAGATTGCACTCACTTTCACGCTCTGCTTGACAATTGTTATGATTGCCATCACAATTGCCCGAATTGCAGGGCTCCAATGGAAAGGGAAATTGGATTCGGTATGGGAAACTTACTTCATCGCCATTGCAGCCGAGATCGGGTTGTCGCTAGTCGCTATTACCGCGTTTCGTGCACTATACGTTTCGAAGGCAAAGACCCGTCATACACCAGATGCGATAACAACTTTCAACTGGTACCATAAGGGAAGATCATTTGTATTAGGGGTTGTTAGTAAGGTTGGAGGGAAGTCTCAACGAGAGGGAGCAGGAAGTATTGAGATGCACGGGAAACATAATAGCTTTCTTGGAAACCCCATTCCACATGCTACTATGACGGGCATGAGAACTTTCATTGATGAGAATGGGAAGACCAAGGTATACGCAACCATGGATGAGGAAGTATAGGGGACACCGTTTCAAACCAGATTATCGTCAGTATCTGTAAAGCGTATTGAAATTTGTGCTGTAGAAAGTGGTGTAGGTCTAGTGGTGTAGCCATGAGTCGTGAGCACCTTATATATCCTGCCAAGGCATTAGTCCATAGCAATTTGTCTTCTCCGAGTTAGAAGCTACACTTGAACAACCACAAACAATTGGTTATTGTACCTTGTTCAAGTATCTTTGGTTGAAAGATTCCACAGCACGATGGTGAAATGGCTAATGGAAACTGAGACAGAGATAAGAGCAACAAAGCTTCATTCAGGTGATCTATGTAGTGGATTACTGCTTTGTATGAGAGAGTGATCAAGTGAAGCTTATATACAAAGGGAGTGATCAGAACAACGTAGTTCCGGTGCTCGGGCCTCAGCCAGAGCTCTCCTGGCCTCAGGTCATGTGAGCTGTCATCACCCTACGCGACAGAAACTTATGTACTAAGCAATGCACACGTCCAGCGCCGCGCTAACGAATTCTGCCCCGACTCCGCTCGGTTGTTCTAATGATGCTTCTTATTCCCCTTTCCCCTATGCTTCCGTCCATGGGGTTTATGACGAGCTTCCAATCCAAACTCGACGCCGTCTACGCTGCGTCGCGCACGAGGACCACGGCGCAATCGCCTCGGTGTGGCAGGAAGAGGGGTAGGAGCACCGACAGTGACTGTGCTCGTGGCTGCAGTAGTCGAAGTGACAGTCACACAAACAGTCTCATTAGAAGCAGGTGAAAGAGAAGAGGAAGAATTCGAAGAACCCATTCCACAACAACTCATATCGAACTTAGGCTGGTGAGTACCGGCGTCCAAAACACCCCAATCAAACGCATCCTTTGTATCCTTCTCGAGCTGGAACCATCATATATTCTGCTTGCCGAAGTACTTGCACCCCACATCGACCCAATACTTGCGCAGGACCTCGACGGACCCAACCGGTGTCCCTTCTTCTTTGCCGGCAGAGGGCCAGCCCGCCTGTGTGACCCAAATAGACTTGTTGAACACGCTCTGTGCGCCACCGGCGAAGCTAGAACTAGAGGCAGCATGTAGTTGATATAGCCTGTTTAGTCTAGTGTATGCTTTTCGTCTTAATCCTTCTCAGCAAAAACTAGAGGCCCTTTTATTGTAGGTGAGATAATTGACCAGACCAACCAGGCCAAGTATTTATCGAATTTGAGAATACAGCTAGATAGAAACTTCTCCTCACCTCGTCGTGTAATAAGACGGTCGTAAATATGCTCAGACGTAAGGAGAGGCTTCTCCGTAGCCTTCCGACGGCGGTATATCTCCTTCTCAAAGGCCTTGACTAGTGAGTGACGGTAGACATTAATTCCTAGCTCATGAGCATCTGCTCTCTAGCCTTCCGACGCTGCTCAGCATTCTTAGTAGCATGGTGTACAGGGAGCTTTCGAAGAAGTGTATCAAGTAGGGGGGGTCTGTCCCGAGGTTTTGGAGGAGTCTGTAGTATAGCAAGGTAGTGAGACACAGTCGATTAAGGTATACCAAGTCTCTGAGAAATAGCTAGAGCCTTCCAACCAAGCAAGCTCTCCCAAGGTAAGAATTTTCACTCGTTCCTTCTAAGAAAGTCGACGGTTTGGTGTTTTAGGCATTGTGGTAGATAGGCTGGCTAGGTGGGATGGCTAGGCGGAATAAAACACCATGGCTTTATGATATTCTGCTTACAAGCTGAGGTACTACTGATGCTAGTACTAGTTAGCTCTAGCTCCCTGACTAGCGCGGCACAGTTCTGTTGTTTCCCCTTCGACACTTCACGCCTGCACAATCACCTCATCCTTAACTAGATATATACCAGGTCTACTATCCCTTCAACATCAGCGTACTGAAACGTGGTCCTTTGTGCTTTTGCGCTGACATGACGCCCCATCCGCAAATCTCCCTCGTAGAACTCCCAGATAGCTCCCAGTCACACATAGACTTTCTCGACACAACATGGTTCAAGGCTCATGGTCGAACATAATACTTCCCGACACCCGAGCACTTACAATCCCTCTTCAAGCCGTACCAGCTTCCCTGTCCGGTGTGATTCGAGGACCTGGGCCTTATTGTCAAATTCGGGTCCCATATATTTGTAACTGAGGCGATTAATCTTTGGGCCATCCGCCGAGTCTTCCAAGACGCGATTCCGGTGCCCGAACTGTATAGATAGAGAGTTCTGGAGTAGGAAGGAAAGGCCCACGAAGTCTTCATCTATATGTAACTTATCTATGGCCCCACGCTTGCACAATGGTGGCCTGAGCTGTCTACTGCTGACAAGTACATAATCTGCAGTGATCTACGTGCCAAGGTATCTTGTCTTTCGTAGTCTTCAGGACGGTGAATCGCGGCAAGTGATTGGTAAGCCTTTTAGGTAGGTAGACAGGTACGACATCGCTCAATCCTTACAGGATTGATATGTCATAGTCCTGCGCCAGATCTCTGCCTGGAGTATTTACCGTTGCTAAGGCCGTTTCCCTCTCAAGTCATCTTCCACGACTGGCTCTCCTGGTTATGGCGCCGCTATGTTCTTAATCTATAGAGTATCAAGGACCCGTGGAGGAACTTGCTTCTAGATAATAGATTAATTATTTTTACGCATAGTGATTTGCGTCTAGCTAACATTATCGTCACTGCTATGAGTCCTACTAAGATTGTCGTAGTTCTTGATTGGGAGCAGTCAGGTTAGTATCCGGACTACTAGGAAGACTGTAAAGCCAAGTTCACAGTATTATATACTAGAGAGTGGCGTGGCTGGATTAATTAGTTTCTGGATCCTTATATAGAAACTGTGGAGGCATTCGATTTCTACACGTGTACACTCGGTCGATTCTAAATCTTTCCTCTTGGAGTGAAGGTTTAGTTTTCGACCGCACGTCAATCAACCTCGTAGTACAAGTTATGTCGGTTGAAAACAACTGATAGTACATCGCGATCGTCTGAGAAAAGCAGGATAAATATTTCCAAAAATAATAACACCACAGGATAAATTTACATAAGTGAACTCTAGTGGCAAGGCAAAATCTTGAAAGGACCACTATTAAGCGCTGGGCAGGGGTTTGCGGAGAAAAAATGTTTGTAATAACTTTTACAGAGCTCCTTGTTACAGGCGAGTGAAAAAGGCCTTAATAAACGGCGATTCTACCGCATCTTCTCAAGGTAGCGACTCACACTAGGCCTTGAAACAAATACTTCACGCTCTATTGCTAGCCATCCTACAATCCTATCTGAACAAGCTCCTCAAACAACGCCTCCCCATCGTCGCGCTTGATCTTACACGGTGCCCCAAGCTTGCCCTGTACTGGCCGACGCGGGCCACAGACACCAACTGTTTTCAACACACATGTACCATCTCCTTACTTTTCTCGCTCGGGGGAGGATTGAGAACCCCTCCCCTTTCTCTCATCTTCCTCTCCCACGCCTACTTCAACGGCAACTCGCGAAAAACCTTCTTGAAAATCCCCTTACTATGATAGAGATTGACCAACCTCAACCGCTCATTGTCCAAATGCGCCGAATCGCTGGCCTGCCCACACGGCAGATGCGCCGCCGGCGCGCCAAACTCCTTTTCCAAAAACCTGATGCTAGGGATCGATCCTCCCTCCCTGATATACAGCGGTTTGAGCGGTTTCTGCGGCGACAGCGGTTCAGGCGCGTCTTCCGTGTCAACGGAGCTGTTGGCGAGGGTGTTGGATGTTGTGGGCGAAGGGCGGTGATCAGAGACGGGGGTGGGGGATGATGTAGAAAAGTAGTCGATGTTGTGTTTTGGTGTGTTGGGGTTGACGGAGGAGCGACGCCGGTTGTGGGTTGGACCCCAGACGGAGGTTATTGCGTTTTCGAGGGTTTGGAAAATCTCGTTGTTGAGGTCGCCGAGCCAGGGTTCGGCTTGGTGATCGATGGTTACCGTGAGGGTGTTTTTGGAATCAAGCTGTTGGAAGACTGATTCGAGGAAGGACTTGAGTGTTGATCCGACGACTGCGGCTTCCTGATTGGGTACGAGACGTGCCGATAGTGAAGCTTTGGCGAGCCGTGGGATGATGGTTGAGTTGTCCGGGCCGGACGTCTGGAATCGATGGATGGTAAGCGAAGCTTCGCGCCATCGCCGCATGAGTGACTGGGCGAGCTGTTCGGGGTCACCCAGATCGGGGTTGCCACGTAGCAGCGTTTCGGCGATCTCAGCATACAGTTTCTTCTCCTCTTCTGTGAGGGGGAGGATTGGGTCGTAGAAGCCCGGGATCTGGACTTTGCCGTGGGGGCCAGTCAGCTTGGAGAGAAGCATGACCAGGTCTTTGAGTGGTTCGTCGAGAAGGGCGCTTCCGTCGACACCACTGTGCAGATCGGGGTGCTTGCTTTCGATCTGAACAGTTGCGTGGATGACACCCCGCAGGCCGTAGGTAAGGCATGGGACGTGATCGTCGAGCCAGTAGCTGTTCGCCAAGAGTATCCAATCAATGTCACCGATGAGATCCTTCCTGGCTTGAATGGCCTGCTCGAAACCACGTGAGCCGCTTTCTTCTTCGCCTTCGATGAGGAAGATGATGTCTGAGCCCAGGCTCTGCTCATTAGCCAGCTCATGAGCCGCATAGATGGCCGCCATAATCGGCCCTTTGTTGTCGGATATACCGCGACCATACAGATAGCCTCCTTCGCCGGTCAATGTAAAGGGATCGTGCTTCCACTTGCCATGCTCGTTCTCCGCCGCGATGACGTCGTAGTGACCGTAGAACAGAATCTTCTTTCGCTTGCCGGCAGTAGCGGGGTTCCCTTTGAACTTGGCGAAGACAATGGGGTTGTAGGGCTCCGCTGTATTCAGCATTTCTGTCACTGCACCAAAATTGCGAAATACTCTGCGGAGGAACGATGCACCTCTCCGGCAATCGGCGCGGTATTTGGGAAGGGATGAGACGGTGCGGAGCGAAACGAACTCATTGAGCGCTTCCACCATGAGATCTGCGTGGCATCAGCACAAGCTGTTAGGTTCATGAGGCCAAGCCTACCGTTATTACTTCTCTTCGCATTCCCGCTTGGGCTCGCGCAGTCCTGCACATCCCATATCACGATGGTGTTGTCGTTCCCTCCGGTGACAAAAGTAGCCTTGTTTTTGGAGGTGGTGAATGCCGAGGCCAGGATGAGCCCTTTATGTGCTCTGAAGGTAGAGACCGTCTCGTAGTATTGGTTGTATTTCTGAACCGTATGAGCCGACGCAGTCTCCAGCACATCCACACCTCACTCACATGCACATGTCCGGATATGCCGCCTGCGAAGAGATGCCCTCCACCAAGGCTCAGCGTGAGGACATCGCCCGTGTCCGCTTTCAGGCTCCTGACGAGCTGCCGCGTCTCCAAGTCCCAGACATTGACCTCGCCGTCGAAGCGTCCACTGTAGAGGAAGGAGCCATCCCGTGCAATCGACAAGATGGACTCGCCCTCCTCCCTCCCATCTTCCAGGGTGTATATGTTCGATATGGTCCCGCCATTGTCCGCGTCGATCCTCCAAAGCACGATCCGGCCGTCTCCGCCTCCGGAAACGAGGATTTCCTCCGAGGGTGCTTCGGGGAGGATGCCCTTGCCCAAGAGCATGCAGTATACGTATCCGTAATGCGCAAACTGCCGTACATCCTGCCTGTCGATCTCGAGGGATTGCCCACCCACCGCGTCCTTCAGATTTGCGCCCGCGCCCTGCGGTTTTGGCGTCCGCACGCCGCCAGGGCCGGTCGAGTCGAAGAAGCGGTTCTTCCGTTCCGAGGGATGCGACGCGGGGGTCGGACGTGGTCGGAGGTCCTTTTCTTTCAAGTCGTACCACTTGCGCTGTCAGTCGGCATCTCTCCAATCGACCTGGCTTCCTACCTGTATGCTCGTGTTCTGCGCTCCGAGATATACCGTCTGATGGTACGAGGAATACGCCACACAGAATATGTCTCCGACGTCGTACGGCGACCAGAGGGCGTAGAGGCGGTGGAATTTGGAAGTGCACCAAACCTGGGAGAGATCAGCCCATGGACTCGCCTTCGCTGGAGCCTGGCAACAACGCACATTCACGATTGGATCCGTCGCACTCGAAAAGAGCAGTTTCTGGTCCTGCGAGAGACACAGTCCCAGCACACTCCCCCGGTGCGCCTCAATCACCTTCCTCCGCTCATAGGTATCCAGACGGTACACCTGGCAATCCATCAGCAGCCAACCCCATTGCGCCCTCCTCGGGACGGACGTACCAGTATCTCGCCGCCTTGTGTGCCGGCAAAGATACAGCTTTCGGAAGCCACAAGCGCGAGAATGGACTTGTCATGCTTCATGCGATGCGAGAGGACGGGGGCGGGGGCCGCTGCGCGTGCGCGGCCGGCGTCCTTCGGCGGAGCGGTTGTGGTCTCCATGGTGCCGTCATACTGCGGCGGCGGCACTGCCATGGGAAATGCAGGTTAGCAAGCAACATGCAGATTCCGGTGGAGGCGTTTGGTGTCTAGCTGCATGGTCACGTGACTGTGGGTGGGGAGAGGGGAGATGACGAGTTGGGCCCCCTAGCTAGCCACCACCTAGCGCTTTGCGGGCCGAGCTGTGGGGGTGCTTTTGACGACGTGGACCATTTCCCCTTTCCTCGACACACCAGCGACGACAACTGCGAGTGGAACAATACTCCATGCGGAAGAGAGCATGGTTCGTCCAGACGTGTCGTGCTGCAGAAATCGAGCCTCTTTTCGTCAATGGAAAGCACGTGCGTACCTTGGACCACCGTCTCTCGGATGCTGCCCTTCATATCCACCGAGGTAATCGACCTGACGCCTGGCCTGCCCGCCATCCCACAGGCACTCCAGAAATGCAGAGGAAGATGCAGACGCTCGCAATCGCTCCCAGGCTCTTGCGTTGCCCGATGACTTCGCCGGCAGCTTGGAAGCCCAATGGCATCGTCACCAAGCGCGCTGATTGAGGACGAGGAACAGTCGACCGAAGAGGCGGAAGAGGACTCTTGGGCGGAAGAGGAGTCGGAATCAGAGGCATAGTGTTGCTGTTGCTCGGCCGCATCGCCCATGATGGGTGTTTCTCTCACCGCCCTCCCGGCTTGCTGGCCGTGCGCCGGGCTGATGGGATGGCGAGCTCGTGCGAGGGTATGGCGAGATCCGTTTCCCTCCCTCTCGTTTCTTGTCGAGATAGATACCTAGACGGCTATATACGTGGCTTGGGCCAGGTTCTGCAAAGTCGCATCGCAAGTACATCCATCTGTAAAGCATGCCATCTACAGTCGCTCTTATCTCTGCCCGTCCATACGTGTCTGCTGCTTTAAGCTTTGGGCAAGCCTTGGCTGTCCCTCTTGACCGACACTGTCGTACACTGGTGGCTTCACACCCCCCTTTGCGGTCCAGTGGATGTGGGTATACTCTCCTTGGAGTGTGAGATGCGCCGTCGCTGTGCTGCCCCGCAAGAGGGTGTTCTTCGCCTTCCAAGTCAAACCAACAACCACCTCCATGCGAGGAGGATGCATTGGCCCTGCGCAGACGTGCTCGGAGAGGCTGCGATCGCCGTTGATTTCTCCGACAGCTCTTCCGGTTGTGCGGCAGGTGTGGTGGTACAAGATGTAAGGTGATCTTGAATGCATGAATCTCAGCACCCCGCTGCTCTTACACCTTGCCTACTCGACCCCATACATGGCCTTACCATCCCCAAGGTCATCTGACTGTTTCGACGGCAAGTTTACAATGCCTCGGTGGGATGATGTGTACCCGGTAGCCAGACCATTACGACTATACGCTGCACCGAGATCGCCTTTTCGCTACCCCGCACTTGACGGCGTGAAATCCCATTGCCTGCAGAGAATCTGGAGTTGCGATACGACGCACCGTGAACAACAGCATCACGTTGTATCATATCATTGCATGTACGTGTACTTGGGCAGCAATGCAACCGACAGTACCTCACATCAAACATGGCTCGCTGCACGCTCTCTGCACGCTCTCTGCACGATCTGGGCCAGGAATTGGACGGCCTACATGGGCGCTTCGCCACTCCCAGCAGCGACACGTTTCCCAGGCGCTGCACGACGGAGGCTCGAGCCAATCAGGTGCTGCCGAGCGTGTAACTGCAGAGTGATATGCGCCCGCATACATCGGTGGCCACACGCCAGTCCTGGATCGCTGGGGACGATGTCAAGTTACAGCGCGACACGCTGGCTCTGTATTTTCCGATGGTCCGGTTCGGCTTCACATCCGTGCCCACGGATGTATGAACTTTCTGCCATGGCTTCCCACGATAGCCCAATGACGGGGCCCCCCAGGCGTCACGCTCGTCCAGCCCTCCCCTCCGCTGCCAATGGATTAAACCAGGAGAGAGCCGCCTCACTTGCAACCTACCTAGGACATACATAGTGGTACGCCTGTGACCCCGTCTTTACACAGTCCGCTACCGCTACGGCTCTCCTCCTACGCACAGGAGGCCCTGGTCAACCTGTCGCTGTGAGTGGTGTCAGAAGTGGATATAGTGAGTGGGCCTCGCCCCAGCCATCGGGAACGAGCCTTTGACCGCCTTATTCGACGACATTGCTACTTGTAGACCACCAAGTACCACCGCCAGCACCCGTTGACGCTGTCGCACGTTGCACCGCGCTTTCACGAGCTGCGCTCCCAGCTAGAGCCGCAGACAGCGTCGTCCACCAACATGGGTGTCGGAGAGACCATCACCGTGATCAACAAGTCGGGCAAGGTGGTGAGCAGCGTGAGTCTTCCGAAGCCCGCTGGTGCCGACTGTGCTGACCGCTTCGCAGAGCAAGCACCTCGTCAACGTCTTCAAGGAGGCCAAATCCGCATATCGCGAGCGCAAGGCCGAGATCAAGGCGGAGCGCGATGCCGCCGCCGCCTCGGAGCGCAAGCTGCGCGAGGGCGTCAAGTCCGTCCGCATCGATGATGACGTTCGGTCGCGAGCCTCGTCCCACCATTCCAAGCACTCCAAGGCGACCCACCGCTCCAGATCGCACCGCCATCACTCCAGCTCCAGGCCGCCTCTCGACCGGGCCTTCACCGACAGCTTCTACGCCAACGACGATGCCGCGCCCCGCCACCGCTTCGAGATGGACCTCGCCGGCGATGCCCAAGATGCCCACCGGATGGAGATTGTGCGCCGGAATACAGAGGCCTTTGTCCCGCAGGAGAGGACGTCGCGGTCGCGGTCCGAGTCGCACATCGACATGGACCTCGCGTATGGCGATGTGCCCCCGCCGCTGCCGATGAAGAAGTACGACGACGCCGAGCTGCGCGAGAAAGCCTCCAGGCTCACCGTGCTGCTCGACGAAGCGAATTGTCTCCAGTACTCCGTCACCACCATGATCGAGAACCTCCAGAAGAACCCCGACGCCCTGGCTGCCGTGGCGCTTACCCTGGCCGAGATCAGCGCGATTTTGGGCAAAATGGGTCCCGGCGTCCTGATGTCATTCAAAGGAGCCTTCCCGGCCGTCGTCGCCCTGCTCGCGAGCCCGCAGTTCATGATCGCCGCCGGTGTGGGCGTCGGAGTCACCATTGTCGCCCTTGGCGGCTTCAAGATCATCAAGAAGCTGCAGGCCAAGAAGGACGATGAGCGCGTGTTGGAAGAACCCCTGCAGTACCCATCGCCTGCACAGGAAGAACCCAAGGAGGAGTCGTTCAACGGGCTCGATGAACTGGAGCCGCCCGAGCTGGGTCGCATCGAATTGTGGCGTCGCGGCATCGCGGACGTCGAGGCGGGTAGCCAGGGTACCACCGTCGACGGCGAGTTCATCACGCCTGGCGCGACAAGGCATCTCGTTGCCGAGGGTGTGCTCGACGAAGACGACATCAAGTCGCGTCGCAGCACCAGGTCGCGAAGGGACAAGGATGCCAAGTCTCACCAGAGCGCGAAGTCGGTGCACAGCTCGAAATCCGCAAAGACGTCCAAGACGTCCAAAACTTCCAAAACCTCCAAAACCTCCAAGACTCACAAGGCATCCTCCACGACCTCGCGCAGCAGCACCTTCCAGGAGAAGAGGGAGAAGGAGCCTTCCCTTATCAGGACGCTCTTCCGATCTCACACCATGGCCCACTAAACCTCTTCGAACAGGCCCGACGACAATCACGACCAAGAATACGAAGGATGGACCCGTCCCACCACGAAACATGTTCACGTACTGTTTGTTTTTTCTGTTTACTATCATAGCGTTTGGCGTCACTTCTTCTCGTCCGTCCGTCTTGCATGCTACACATATCACATACCACTCTAGACCGGCGCGTTTCGCATTTCCGAGTGGTGTCGCCACCACTCTACATGATTCACCTTCCCTTTGCTCGGAGTTTGGCGGCGTCTTGGTACAAGTATGGTGACTCCCTTTTTCTCGTCTTTCGTTGCTGCTTCTGTTCATGTTCCAGGCTCCTGTTTTGATGCGCACCCTTTAGTAAAGAAAAAAAGGCATGTAGGTAAACTTATACTCGTACTCGCTTGTTCGCACACGTAGTCCATTCCGATACTCTTCTCTCCTTCTGATCGACCACGTTGCACAGTGCCATCCACATCATCCTCTTTGTGCGCATGTTCCACGTCCGGCGTTTGCGTACTCGCTTACGCCCTCCAATCAAAGAAGGAGGCACAAAGCTCGACGCCGCAATCGCTGCATACGTTTGTTGTATCTATCGCACGTCAAAGAGATTGCTCTGCTGAACCGGGCAATTTGGACGTTTGCGGCCATGCATTTACGTCCACAGTCCTGCTGCTTCTCCACGATACTGTCCACCTACTTTCCACATTCTTCGGGCGTAATTACACTGACCAGAGCACGATAGCACCCCCAGAAATGGCGCGCAAAACTCCGATGAAGGGGAGGCAGGGCCGGTCGGGTGATGCGGATAATGATGCGTTGGCGAGGTTTCGACTTGAGTATCTGGCTGATGTTGCGAGGAATGCTAAAAGGGGAAGTCATGGTGGAAAACAGGATCGAAATTCGCGGGACGGTGAGGACAAGGATCAGGATGACTCTCTCATAGCACAGCGATCATCGTATGCTGCGGTCAAGAATTCGACACGAGGGAATCTTTCTGGAGGTCAGCAGGCCGATGCCGATAATGCAGAACCAGTGGTACCGCCGCTATCATCACGCCAGAAGCTGGCGCGGAGAAGACGCGAACTGGAGCAGCTGGCTCAGCAAGCCCAGATCAGGGGTGAAGAATCAACGCCGCCATCACTACCATCATACAGGTCGAACGACTGGCAACGATCTGAACAATCCGTTATAGGATCCAACAAATCCCTCAATGGGCAATTCGATGATGCAGACCTGATAACTGCCGTCGATAACCTACTGCTGTATCTCAAAGAGCTACAAGATGTAAACGCCAAAAGCCTCCAGAAGCTCGAAAACGACATAGAAAAGGCCGACAAACAGGATCGAGTCCAAATCCTACGCAACCACTACGTAACCTCCGACAACATGCGTCGCCATATGAATGATTTCGCCCAGGATTTCCCCGGCGTCATACACGGCGTCCTCCTAGCCTTTTACGGGGTCGTAGATGATACGATCAAAGATCTCGAGGAGCTGGGTAAGCTGCCCATGCCGGATGGTAAGGATCCTGGCGTCGACGCTGGACGCCACAAAAGCATGACCGCTGCTCTGCAAAAATTCAAGGTGGTGTGGATACAGCGGTATCGGGAATCTCGCGAGGTCGAGTGTCGGGATTACCTCAAGGCATGTGTAGGACATCTCTGCGCAGCCGAATTCAAAGCCATGGATGCACAAAACCCCCCCGAACCCCACAACAACCCATTCAAGCCTCTGGTCTTCAAAATCGCCCCTCCACTCGCCGTCCTCTTGAACGATGCCAACGCGCAAATCCCACCCGACAAAGACGCCCTGGGCGCGGAACTCGACGCCCTCGCCGCCTCCACACGCGCCGAAGCCATTCTCGCGAAATGGTTCGAGGTCCCAGACATGCAGGACGATATGTTGAAATACCTCGGCAAATTCGGCACAGCGTACCAGCAGGAGGTCGTAGAGCTCATCGAGGCGCGCGAACAGGCCGTGGAAAAAGGCCAGCAAATCGCGATAAGACGGGCCTACCGCAACCTCCACCTCGGCAAAGACGACACGGCTCTACCCCAGATACTGCGGGGGCGGTCCCTCCGCTACGCGTACAAATACGTGGAACAACTCATCCGCAAAGACGCCGCCAACCCGACCTACCGGGAGACGAAGGCGGCCCTCGACAAGGTCAACGAGGCGTCTCTGCCGCTGTATCCGTGGTCCGGGCGCGACGAGGCGGAGCGACGGGAGATTGTGCAGCTCCTGCAGAACATCGCCGCGAATTGGTATCTCCTCGCCGCTATCGAGGCGTTTCCGAGCAAGCTGGGCTTGTTTATTTCGGACGAGGTGATGCGGGATCGGATCGGGTATTACGCCGAGTTGGATCCGGCGGATATGCGGAATTGGTCGGTTTCGCTGCTGCGGGGGGTCGAGGGGTTGAGTCGGGCGTCCGTGGGGAGGGGGGCGTGGGCGGTCGAGCGGGTTGGGGCGTACAGGGCGGCGAGGGTCGCGGAGGGGAGGGGCGGGGAGTGGATGGAGCTGGAGGATGTGCGGCTTGCGGCTCTCGAGGGCGATGCGGGGGGTAGTGGTTGGGGGACTCCCGAGATGGGTGTCGTGAGGCATGGGAAGGGGGATGGTGAGACGCAGCTTGATGAAGTTTCGGAAGAGGAAATAGAGTCTGATGCCCTGGGGGATATACCGCGTGATGATGAGGGGAATATAGACTATGACGCCTTGGAGATTCCCGAGGTGGGTAGTGAGGGCGGTTCAGAGGACGAAGACTCGGATGATGCATCAGACGACTTTGTGGAGGATACGGAGGCGGAGGATGATGATGTTTCTGAGGCGCAGGAAAGGAGACAGAGTACTGGATCCGGGACGCTGGGCAAGTACATCGACACATACGGATCAGAGCGGGGGTACAGAGACATGTACTCCAACTCAGTGGACCCATATGCTTCGCTTGAACGGTCATACTCCCTTCCTCTCCCGAAGGAAGAGTACTCACCTCCTACCTCCGACTCCTCAGCCGAAGATGAACACATGTCGTTGGTCCCCGACGATTTGCTATTTCTCACTGAAATCGAGCCTGGAGACTTAGTTTACGGGGACGAAGATGGAGAGCGCTACGGTGAGGAGGGCGAAGAGAAGGGTGGAGATGGGACCGCGAAAGTTGGACAGCGGAGAAAGAGGAGCTGGGGAAGTAAGTCGTATAAACCCAGTTATCCTGGGCAAAAGAGGCGCAAGATTGGGGAATCGGGAGTTGCCGGTGAAGGGGAAAAGAAGGAAAGGCCGCGGCTGCTGGATGCTTCCCTCCGCTTCGGATTACCCTGGCTCGATAGCCTTCCGGACCCTGGCATTTCCGAGCCTTTGAATCCTGGTAGATCTTCTTCGCCATCTGGGGGTGGGAAGCGAAGCACGAAACCTCGCGCTTCGCGTACTTTATCGTCTGGTGGGGGAAAATCGCCTGGGGTACCAGAGCTCGAACTGCCAGCTTCACCATCCTCTTCATCAACATGCTCTTCATCAACATGGTCTTCATCATCGTTGTCCTCTGCAAAGTCAGCCGTCCAATTCCGACACATGAATTCGCACTTTCTACCGGTTAAAGAGGGGAAAGATGCAGAGGCAACAGAGGTTCGGGATGATGATTTGCTTCCCGATGATATAGTGGGAAAGACGGCACCTGATGATGTAGATCGGATAGATACCCCGAGGAAGCAAAGGTTGAGACAAATTGTTTTATCGCAAGGGGAGATGTTGAGGGTTCTGGCTTTGTAGGGACGCCGTGTCTTCTCGTTTGGTTTTCACTATGTCGTTTTAGACCGTATCTTGCAACCAACCTCGATGCAACTTCTTACAATTTCTCTCGACTCTTATTTCATCTATTGTGCTTGAAAGGCTACGGTCGGCTCTTTCACAGACTCTTCGCATATGACGTGGTGTGTGGGCTTCCACTCTCTTCATTTGACTCACCCCCACCCTACCATGATGTCATTGTCATCACAACTGCAAACACTGCTTCACCGTGCTATTCAAACTGACCTCTGCTATTGGTTCTCCTGTGCTAGTTAATCATGTGACTCAGGGTCGCGTGTAGACGCGCTGCCGCTGCCCACAGGTGCTATTGTATTTGTCGCCTATTGTACTGCTTGCACAATAGCCAAACTATACACTGCAAGCAACTCTCGCTCTCAATCATACCATCGAGACTTTGACTCTGACTTATCATCTCCTACTTCACAACCACAACCACAACCACAACTGCTACTTCTCTTTCAACAACGTACCCTACGTGCAGGCAACCTACAGTTACGCATTCCAAACTGCACCCTACCATAGCCACGGCTAACACAATTGCGCCCTCACCACTCACCCCACCTCACAACTCTGCAGCCCCAACTCCCACCACCTTATCGCAATGCCGACCTTCGCCAAGCACCCCCCAGCTCATCAAAGGGCTATCAAATCCCATATCCGCACCATCTCCATCGCGTGGTCAATGACACCAGCAAACGCCATCCACGTAGACCTTCACCCCTCGGAAAATGCAAAGGACTGGGGTCTGCCACTTCTCGAGGGTCTCGCAAGGCTCGCCCAACTGACAAGTAGGGATCCCGATAAGGCGATCGATGAATTGCAGCTGAATGGTTCTGTACGCGCCGAGTTGGACGAGGTCGCGGGGAGGAAGTCTGCCAAGAAATTGAGGTTGGAGGACGTTGAGGAGCTTATTGGCGATGTGGAGGCTGGGGTGTATGGAGAGTTTGAGTGTGTTGAGGGAGGGGATGGAGGGGAGTCGTCTGGAACGGATGAGCTGGAGGATTTCAAGGATGGAGATGAGCTTGCGGTGAAGGAAGAAGATGTTGGGGATGAAGAAGAAGATGAAGAAGAAGATGAAGAAGAAGAAGAGCCTAATACCCAGGAGGCTGAGGATGATCAAGAAGATGCTGCTCCGGTAGACGGGTGCGAAGATGAAGAAGAGGACGAATCCTTTCCGAAAAACGATGAAGATCACGAAGGAGGGAACCAGTCTGCCAGTCTGAAGGCAATGGCCGAGCAACTACGCAAAACCCAGGCCAAAGTCGACCAAATCTCCGCTGCGGCACCCTGTCCGACAACATCTACCCCGGAGCCCGATGAGCCCGAGGAAGCCTTATCTGTCGTAGACCAACTGGCCAAACAAGCTGCCGAGGAAGCGGCCAAGGATGAGGAGAAGGAAAAGCCGCAGGAAGGGCGTAAGCGCAAGCGTCCTGGCTCTGGTGTCAAGGCCGTGGCTTGCAAGCGTCCGTGTCTGGGAAGCTCGCCTGTTGAAATCGTGAAGGCAAAGGCTTCTACTCTGCTCAGCAAGAGTTTCCGGAGCTTCATGGATGAGATTGCTTAGTGTAGGTCTCCTACACGGGCGTTATAGATGGGCAATTGGTTGCGCAAATGTCAGTGTCTTCTGGAAAAGGACGGCACTGCTTTCAAATCATTGAATGTATGGCCTTGTGTCAATAGTCTGGCGGTAGTTTACGGGATTTGTAAGGCAGTAGAATACAACAAATTGTTCAAGATTTCCATCTTCGTGACCTTACAGCAATAATGCCGTTTCGGCTCATACCATTCCTCAAATTTTTGCGTCAGTCATTAAGATGATCAATCACAGCACGATCCTCACGGAGTTCAAGAGTTTCCCGTACAGTTTGTGTACGACCAAATTGATTTACAATGGTGAATGGCCGAAAATGGATCTTACATGTTGGATTGAAGGGACTGATATAGTTGGCGATGCGTAAGTAACACCCAGACCCATACATCTACTCTCGCACAGAAATCTGAGATCCCGACATATAACAAGTTCATAAGATACTGTCTTTTGAGCAGAGCATTAGGCATTTTATCCCCCTTGGACAAGTTTTACGGAGTACTTTATCGGACCTATTTCCTGCCGTTTCACTTCTGCAAGAGCCCATTTCACTAACTTCAATCATGCGCAGATGAAAATGAACTCGATAACTTTGGCTCGCTCGAACTTTCTCTCCGTCTGGGAGACCACAAACCATCGCCCGAGACTACCTCATCAGTGATCCCATCCGCAACCGCAGTCCCGACACCGACTCCCAAAACGCACCAACGATGCATCTTTCAATCTTCACCGCCGATTCCTTTACGATACCGCTATAAGCGAAGAATACATGAATCACATCGCACAGTAATTCTACTGACCGCGCTCATGGCATTAGGCGAGTGTATGAGTTCAATCAGACAGTAACGCCGCAGTGTGTAACGATGGATGGTGAGAAAATTATGTTGTTTACGACGGATTTTTGCTGTAAGCACTGATTTCACGATTACATGGAGATTGTTCGTGTATGGGAAGGTGGCTCACTTGTTTGGTGATTAGGGATTAAGGATACTGAATGCTGGGAGCAGATGCAGCATGAGTATTTGAGGGCGACTCAGTTCCCGCACTGTGAGAAGTTTGTCGACGAAACGACGTGAAATAGTGGGAAGATTTTTCGTGGCTCTTATTCATGAAATTCCGATTGAGAATCTTCGTCGTTTATCACTCCCTTGCTAGCGATTTTATGAGCTCGAATTCTTTACCCTATTAGCAGGAATCAACTCTAGATTGCGCCACTGAGAAAAATCTCCCAGTTTACCTACTCTACTTACCAGAATCCCGGTAGTCTGACACATTAGTGTTTGGGAAATGGCTTAAGATGACAGTCCTAACATTGAAGACACAATTCGCCTTTTTAGGTGTTAACTCGCCATTCCTCCTGCCTTTGTCATCTGGTTTCTAACACGCGTCACAGAAGACCCTATTAGAGCACTACTCAGCAATATGATCCTTTGCACTACAGTGCAGAGAGAATTGGAATTAAGTTGGTAGTAACAAGGGCAATGATCTACAGAATAGCTGACAGTCCAGATGAGACAAGTAATACTTTAGCAAGGTCAATACCGCCTCTTAAGGAAAGGTATTGTTAGGTTAAAACGAGCCTGTAAAGTTTCATTCTTTAAGTAAAAGACTAGGAATTGGATCAATCTTAGATAAGCCTTGTGGAACTCTTCATTGGCCTTATCGCTCGATATTATGCTATCGCAAATCAGCTCGGGGAACAAGCTAAGCGAATTATGCTCAAGGCCTATAAAGAGAGAGAACAAGCGAATTTCGCCAAGATTAGGGTAGACGAGTGTGAATAGATTGGCTGCTTCGTTAATGTTCAGGGATCGGGGATCGGTTCTGAATATGGAGAGTGGGCGTCTGAGGGATTGGCCCCCATAATGCTTGTGTGATGCGAAATGATATCGGGCGATATCCACTGGTGGAAGTCCACGGCCGGTGAATGGCGCCTTCATTAACTCGTTTGAGCTAGTACGTCATTGTGCATGCCAATCACATAAGAAGGTGCACACATATTTAACTTTACGATCATCCTTTCTGTAGAAGCGTGTAAAACCTCGGTGTCATCATGTTTTCCAAAAAATTATTATCGGTCCTAGGGTTCTGGTCCCTTGCAAGCTATGTGAACGCCAACCCAGCAAATAGAACCAACCCGATCAAGGTCATCATCGACACCGATTTCAACACAATAGGTGACGATGGACAAGTCCTCGCTATGGCAGCGCAAATGCATGGGTCCAGGGATATTGAGCTATTGGGCTTGACTATAGTTGCCGGCAACCAATATTTAACGCAAGGCGTATCAGACGCTCTCAAGGCTGTCGAGCGCGTGGGTCTTGAGACAAAAGTAAGAGTGTATATTGGCGCAAAAGACCCCTTCCTTCACGATTACAATTCTTTCCTTTTAGAGAAAATGTTGTTTGGAAATGCGACGCAATATGCCGCTGCATATACAAGCCCCGAATCGCAGCAACTCGTCTCACCACCAGATGGATTCGCCACACATACTGTACCCCGAAAGCAGCACGCTGTGGACTTCATTATTGAGTCTGTTCATCGCCATCCCGGTCAAATTACACTGCTCGCTATCGGACCTTTGACGAACGTTGCGTTGGCCATCCGGAAGGATCCCAGCATTGTTTCCCTCATTAAACAGACAGTCATCATGGGAGGTCAGATCTACGCCGCAGGCAACGCCTACCAGGGCGCGGGAGAAACCAACTGGTGGTTTGACCCCGAGTCAGCCCGCGTAGTACTACGCGCCGACATCGACAAGAAAATCATACCGTTAGATGTGACGAACACCGTTGCCATCACGAACGAAACGTACGACATTATTGCAAACCACGAGCCTGCGACAGCCATAACCAAACTATTTGGAGATATCGAGCGCTGGGGCTACGTCTACGATACTATTGCGCTAGCGTCTTTGGTTTATCCTAGTCTTGATGTGGATGTGCGGGATCTGTATGTTGACGTGAACAGCAATTTTTCGGCGGAATATGGAAAAGCTATTGTCTGGGACAAGGACCCGTATCCAGGGACCAATGCCGAGACTATTTCGTCTGTAGTCTTTCACATCAACAACACACGCTTCTTCGATCTATACGTCGATTTGCTTACGAGGCCGGTGCCTGTGCAAAGCTTTTGAGCCGTCAAACGGGAAGTAGCGGGTATCACTGATCAGTAGATACGCAATATCAATCATCTTTATTATGAGAAAACTTGTATTTCCCTGTTCTATCGACCACTTGTGACTTTCTCAACGTATCACTTACTAGAAAATCTACCTTGATGTATTTATTTGAAGTGTCTGACGGCAAAAGGTATATTCTCTCCTTTGCAACTCTGAAACACCGCAAACATTCTTCATCCTGTACAAGATTGTGCCTTCACCTAGCTTCTCCAGAATCGGTTAAGAGTATTTAATAACTATAAATAGTCAGACGAGAGGCGTAAATGACTGATAACTGTCTAGGGTGCCTAAAATTTAGACAGATATGGCCTACAGAGAATAACAATGAATATGAGAGAGTGAGAGCAAAGAATCT
>JAGQEM010000145.1:0-76990 GCA_019202945.1 Corynespora olivacea
GGATGAAAGGATATACGCAACCTGAAACGGTTGCGCACGGTGCTCTAGTCATGTGAGAGTAGCCGTCACATGACCGTACAGACATCAGATGTTACCTCGTACGGACAGATAGTTTATATTTTTCCTTTGCTTAACTATCCCAATAGTGCCTCTCTGTTAAGAGAGACTTTTCTATAGCTACTCTCCCAAAATATCTCTCTTTTCCAAAGGCCTTTAATGTCACGAACCTGAGCACCCAGGGTTCGTGATGAACACTTCAGCTCTACGTCATATGGCACGGAACCTCGAGGATCCGCTTCGGGGCCAATGGGGCCCGAATAGGTGAAACCAGCCCTACATGTGACCCGTAGAGATAAAGGAGAGGACGAAGCGTAGAGATAGACTCCAGCGATTCGTCTAGGTACCAATACAGACCTATCGTCCTACCATTGAACATCTTACTCTCTACGTTGTCATATACTCTCCTCCAGTATCCTATTATTCCAACATTTAATAGCGTCGCTGGCAGGCTCAAATCCCCTCAAGCGCTGCTATCTAGAGATAGCAGCGCCTTCTGTGATATCTATTAATAGTTACTTTTCATACTAGCTGCCTCTTCTTTAGTGTATTAAGAATAGGAGACCTATCTGGAGGCTTCTTTGGCCTCTCAGGCTGGCTAATCGTACGATGGACGGTAGTTGGTGGTATGTTTGGAGTACCACTAATCCGAGTGCAACACCAGCCAGCGTAATTGCGTAGGGTGAAGATTTTGATTTGTTGACGGTAGGACAGGCGATTACTAGTCTGATCAAGAGGCTACTGGGTATAGCGAGCTCGAATTTGGTGGAGAGAGCATTTGGAAAGATGTTGATAATATAATCAAGTTGGTTGATGAAAATATCCACCGGAGTATTGAGAAATTCGGCGGCTTTTTACCAAGTTTGGTGGTGTTGAGCAGGGGACTGCCTGTACATGATCCCCTCTTGTAGTGCCCTTCTCCTGCGCTACGCAAGGTCTATAACTAGCGTAGTACGCGTCTAGGATGTCACTTGGAAGATTTACTACTGACAGTCTTTGAATTTCAACAGTACATCCCATGTTGGTAGTAACACTTATTGGCGGGACGCGAACCCTGAGGGCTATGGAATCGAGATATCATTGACAAAGATTGGCGGTCGTCAGAACAATTGTTCGAATAAAGATAAGATAAGAGTGCGATATGGGTGGGGGTCCCATTGTGACTTCATGATCAAATAAAGCGATGGTGATGATCGGGTAGTGTCATAGGTGGCTTGATGCCTCTATTCCGTATAGTTGACACGGACGAAGACGAGGCGACAATGGGTACGCAGAAAAGTGAGAAGGGTAAAGGGAAAAAGAAGATGAGATGTTGAAGGACTAATGATAACCAGAGATGATCCTAATAGTTATGTTAGATGCCTTTTATTATGTCTGTCACTACTTAGTAGCCGTTGTTAGAAATTGAAAACTTGTTTCATCGGCCCTTTACCTCCTCAGCCACTGCCTCATTACCAAAGAATCCAGCACCATCTTTCGTTGTAGCATTTAGCCTCTCTAGAATATACTCTCCCGCACCGACGGGTCGATATCTTGGTTTTTCTCCCTCTTTCAAACAAGTCGGCAATGTCTCGACAACCTCTTCATAGTTGATTGAGAAAAAAAAGGGCACACTGTACCTTGCATCCGCGCTCCTGTTCACCACCCTATGTATTGTGGACTTGTAGACGCCATTTGTCCAGCGCATGAGGAAATCAGCTACGTTGACAATGAAGGCATTGGGTATATATGATGCAATATGCCACTGTCCGGATGGCTTGAGGATTTCGAGACCGGGTGTGCTGGAGGAGAGTAGCAAGGTGAAGCATTCGTAGTCGGAGTGAGCACCGAGACCGATCTGGTCGGAAGAGGATCTTTGATCTTCAGTGAACTTTGGTGCCGATTTCGGCGCCGGGTAGTAGAGCAAACGAGAAATACCACCAGGATGTGTAGTCATATGGTCGAAGTGATCCTCGGGAAGGTTCAAGGAGAGAGCGAATAGGCGGAAGAGATGTCGGGAGAGGTCAAGCACCCCGCTGTAGTACTCTTTGACACCTTCGTAAAAGCCAGGCAACTCCTCCTCCTTTGGCCAAACGTTCGCATTGCCCTGCGTTCCATCCAGGTTCCTGTACTTCCCATCCCCGCCACTTCTATCGAAACCCTCCTCGTACCCGAAATTGAAGCCCTCCTTCGTCTCGACATCACCTGCTAGCGAGGTATATTGGCTGGGCTCCCAACCATAACCGTACTTGCTTTTCTTGATGTGTAAATCCTCTTTCTGCTCTTTGCCTAAATCTCCAAAGAATCTTTTCGCTTGGTCAATGATTCCTGATAGTGTTTCTGCGGGAATCCTGTGATTGTAGATATAGAAGAATCCGGAGGTGGTGCAAGCGGCTCGAATCTGGTCCGCAACGGCTTGTCGGTCCGCTAGGGAAGGGGAGAAAGAACGGGAGATATCAATGACTGGGATGACGAAGTCGGCGTCTGAGATGCTCTTCACCGCAAGCCGAGAGTCAAGATACGCGGTTGATCTGGCCTCTTGTTTGGTAACAGAATCAGTAGCCTGCGGGGCGTAGGTGGTTGTGGAAGACATGCTGCGCTGCTTATAAGCTGTATGAAGCACAGCGAAAGAATTTTTTTTTAACTATCAGATGCCTTTATTGACTTCTTCGACACGCAAACGTGGTTCGGGGTGAAAATAGGCACGCGGTAGTGGTGGCGGTTGCGGCTGCATGTGCCCAATTTGGAAAGTCGATGCGACAAGTGAGGTGGTTCGTTTGTAGCTCAGGAGGAGTGTGACGTCGGTCGTCTATCGCTTCAAATGCCTATGGTTTCTCCGAGACCCAGTCACGACACAGGAGGCTTCGGTGCTGTTGTCTATTCGTCTAGGAGGAGTTCAGATTGCCGTTAGATAACGTGAACACGCGTGCACGCTAGGCATGGAAGAGGACTAAGGCCCGGTCCGTGCCCACCCCCACACTTCCCTGCACCTCGGTTGTGATCCATTGACGATGACGCCAGTGGTGACTAACCACCAGCTTGTGTCCATCATGGCTTTTCTAGCTTTCCATGTAGCTCCTTCCACTATTCGCTCAAGATGCCGTCTGAATCGCCCTTCCAAATAGACATACCACAGACCAATCTCCTCGGCTATCTCTTCCCATCATCCGAGCCCCCATCCGACAAGCCGATATGGATCGATGCCGATGACACTCAGAACTCGCTTTCGCCACAGCAGCTCCTGCAATGGGTGAAAAGACTAGGCTCTGGTATACAAAGGCTAGGTCTGAAAAGGCAAGATGTGGTGATGACGTACTCGAATAACCACATCTTTGTTCCCGTTGCGTATCTTGGGATCTCCGGATGTGGTTGTATCTATAGCGGGTGTAATCCTGCCTATGGTGTAGATGGTACGAGGCCTCATGAATTATGAAAAAACTCCAACTGATAAGAATAGAGACGGCATACCAGATTGAGAACACTGAGTGTAAAGCGATACTGGTAGAGCCGCCTCTTCTACCCACATTGCTCAAGGCCACATCGAAAACCGATTTCCCGAAGGACCGCATATTTCTCCTCTCCGACAAGAAGACCGGCACATTAGATGGCATTCGCGACTGGCGATCCTTTCTTCCATCGGCTTCGGAGGCTGAATCTTGGACTTGGGACATTATGAACGCGGACCAATCTTGCACCACAGTCGCCGCACTGAACTATTCTTCTGGAACCACTGGTCTTCCCAAAGGCGTCATGATAAGTCACCAGAATGTGATCGCCAACGTCGAGCAAAGTATCTTCATGCGCGACTTGGAGCAGCCATACAAGCCCTCGTCAAGGCCGGAGGAGCGATGGCTTGGCTTTCTTCCACTGTATCATGCGTATGGGCAACTATGGTCGATTGTTGCTGCGGCACGGACATTGAGTCCTTGCTACTATATGCGGTCCTTCAACTACGTCAAATTTCTACAAAACATACAAAATCATCGGATTACGCACATCCAAACAGCGCCACCCGTCCTCGTCATGCTTGCGAAACGGCCAGAAACCCAAAACTACGACCTTTCCTCGCTGCAGAATATCCTCTGTGGAGCAGCCCCCCTCTCCAAGGAACTGCAGAATGAAGTATCGGCGAAGTGCAATCTAAAAGTAGTACAGACATGGGGTATGACGGAAGTTACATGCTCATCTCTTCATGTCCCGGGTGGAAGAGACGATCGTTCCGGATCCGTTGGGTATATCGATCCAAACGCTGTCATGAAGCTGATTGACGATGAAGGGAAGGAAGTAGGCGTTGGAGAGCGCGGTGAAGTACATTTGAAAGGCCCAAATGTCTGCATGGGGTACTGGCGGAATGAGAAAGCGACCAAAGAGGCTTTCGACGAGGAGGGCTTCTTGAAAACAGGCGATGTCGCGATCAAAGACGAGAATGGGTGGTTTTGGATAGTCGATAGGAAGAAAGAACTGATCAAAGTCAAGGGCTTCCAGGTCGCACCTGCAGAGCTTGAAGCACTACTTCTTGAGCACAAGCATATCGCCGACGCAGCCGTGTGTGCATTGCAAATGTGGGTCCCATGGTTCGTGATGCATATCATAGCTGATCCTAGGTATAGAGAACATGAAGAGCTTCCCCGTGCCTACGTCGCGATGAAGTCGGAATACAAACATGCTTCGTCGGAGTGGGATATCGAGAAATGGGTCGCTGAACGCGTAGCGAAACATAAGCAGCTTTCGGGTGGTGTTGTTTTCATTGAAGAGGTGCCGAAATCGCCGAGTGGTAAGATCCAGCGCAAGGTTCTGAGGGAGTGGGCGAAGAAGGATGCTGAAGGATGGAGAAAGAGGGGTAAGGGTGCCAAACTATAGTCTCGATGCTCTAGCTGCGCATGGAAACGAAAGGACAGCACAACCGAGCAAAATAAATGTGATCATGAGGAGAAGATGTTCGAGCTGGGTGAGAAGATGTATGATGCAATTCAGGATGCGGCGGAAGAAGTATTGGGGCGTGGAGCATTTGTCGAGGAAGACAAGAGATACTCGGAGTGGGGGTTGCCCAGGACGCACCAAGGGCCATGTGTAGTGTTTGTCTTGGGTTAGTGGACATGGAGTGCAGATTGAAGGGTCCGATGGTAGATGGTTACTTATTATACTGTGTTGTTTTTGGTTTTGAGAGCTGAAGAAGAGATGAACACGAAACACCGGCCCAAGTTAGACACCCATACATTCGTACACCGCCAGCTGATACACCAGCAACCCAAACGCCATACAAAGATCGCTCATTTCCAAAATGAAGTGTCCAGCTCCTCACCCAGGGTAGCCTCTCCGTCGTGAACGACGATCTTCTTCACCAAAACGCCCACGACATCGACCTTGCTTCCGGTCTGTACATCTAGACCACTGTCCCGCCTCTTGCCGTCTCCTCGTGCACCACCGACCTCCCTCACGATCTCCCAATTGTTGTTACCCCTATCCACCAGGCCGGCACGTTTGTAGCTCGCATTCGTAACCTCACGAGCTGCGACCACGAATCCAGCCTCCGAGTTGTTCTTCAACCATTGCTTCGCCTCGTCCGTCTCAAGCGCCTTCTTCAGCGCCGCCGCAGGGTCCTTGAGCAAGCGCACGCGCTGCTCTGGAGCTTCAATTGTGCCTGCCTCTTTTCCATCCTCGGGCTTCTTGATGAAGTGTGCAGCGCCGAGCGACTCGACGAAGTTCCCGGACTCGTCCTCAAAAAAGATCACGTCTTTGTACCAGCGGGTGCCGATGTCGTCATAGTCGCGGTCCTCCAGGGTAGTAGGGTCAAGCTTGGAGGTCTTGGATACTAATTGGCCGACGGGTAGCGCCTGAGGGGCAAGGGGCTTGGGTAGAAGAGCAAGCTCCTGGTACGCGGCAGGTGGTGCGTCGAGAGAGGAGCGGCGAGGGTGGTGCATGGTGAATTGTGAATTGTGATTTGTGAATCGCAAATGTAAAGCTCCGCGGATTGTAGAGACTGTAGTGTACAGCAATAGAGGAGAAGTCGGGCGGTTGCTTGGGCTCAATATATGAGCTTGAGACACAGAATGCGGGGAATAAACCTTGTGAAGCTGAGGTGCTGCAGTAAGTGAGGGGTTAGTCTATGTGATCTCGTCGTGGCTTTTGTACCACCGGTGCGGTATTATCCGCCGTGGCGCCATGGGATGGAAAGGTCACGCGAATGTTGAGCGGTGCCTGGGTGGTTTGCGATGTGGAGAGAGAAACTGTGAGATGTGGTGTGATGCTGAGGGTTGATGGGCATGGGCGGGCACGTGCCAGGCCTCTTTGGGAGCGCCTGCTCCGAAGGGAAGATGCGGAGCAGCCACTGCTAGAATCCCGGCTTCTCCCGATGCTTCTTCTTCTCGCACCATCGCTCCTTCACGTCATATGGTCTGTGATGGACCCTCGAGGTGGTGCCATGCATCGCTCGATGAGCAGTCATTCAAAGGTTGAGTCATTAAAGAGGCTTCGTGAGCAGAGATTTTTATGCACAGACAATACCTTCATCACAGCCTCTGCCTCTCCCTGCTTCCATCAGCAGGAGACCGCAGTTCATTTGGTACCAGCTTACTTCTTCAAAGCCATGGCCTTCGCAAACAGCTCCACCATCGGAGGCCCCTTTGCACTGATCCCCGCTTCGATATCTAGATCCGGATCAGACTTCTTCATCGCCCTCTGATATCCTTCTCTTTGCGAAATCTTCTTCAACCACGTCAGAATACCCTCGTACTCCGTCAAATCAATCGGCTCAAATTTCCTCATAGTGGTGAAACACCACACCGTCATCACATCTGCAGCAGTGAACTCATCGCCGGCTAGGTACGCGTTGGTAGTTAAGAGGCGGTTGTTGAGATGGGCGATGGCTGTTTTGACCCTTGCATCGTTGCCGATATATCGCGGGTCTTCCTCGCTTGCGACCATACCCCGCGTCATCGCTCGTCGGAAGAGACCTGGCTGTAAGCTCGCATTGGCGAAGTGGAACCAGTACAGGTAGTCGGCATAGTTGTTGTGAGATGGTGGGAGAGCAAGACGTCCGTTCCCGTGTTTGTGGATGATGTAATCGACAATGGCTCCGCTCTCCGCGAGTACGAGTGGATTTTTGGCGTCAAACGTTGCGTCTTCGAGAACAGGTGAGGCGCCCATGGGGTGTTTTGCTCTTAGCTCTGGGGGAGAGAGCAGAGGGCTGCGCTTGTAGAGCTCGAGTTCGTATGGGATGTTGAGTTCTTCGAGGAGGAAAGGAACCCGCTCGCCTTGCCCGATTTGGAGATGATGGACTGTGAGTTTTGCCATCTTGAACAGGAGCTTCTGGAGTCTTGGAAGCTGCTTGTAGACTTATGGTGCGTTGATGTGCGTAATTTACCCTTCTCTTATACTTTTTCGTCCAGAATACCCGGTGTACTCGCCACGCCGACTTCATATGGACAACGGCGGTGACGTCAGCTCACCCGACCACGCTAAAAGTTCAGTTGGTGAAAATTTTCTTAGCTTACTACCGTAACGCTCAGCCTACTACTGTAATACTTAACTTATTAAAAAAACATAACTCTAAAATATCCTTATAAATATACTCTATAGCCCTTGTCCTAAAGCTAACTCTAATTATAAAACTAACCTAGACCCTAAACTAACCCTAAACTAACTCTAACTTATTCTTAACTTAATCTAGATTTGAATATTATTTAAATAGGTTTAAAATATATTTAGATTAAGTTAAAAAAATACTAGATTAAAATAGCTTAGCCAACTACAGTATTACTAAGTCAACCAAGCCCCACCAGGCTTACTAACTAGCGTTAGTGGGCCAAGCTATTAGCGTGGTCGGCCGAGCTACATCCACAAGTAACAAGGTAACAAGGTAACAAGGTATAAGGTGGAGTCTCAGCAGCAGCAACAGCTCACGTGCCTGGAAGTCGCACAACACCTTCGCATCCACGCCGGCGCACAAATCTTGGTTTCTCCTCCACCAACATCAGTAACGTCGTCTCATTACTTAATATTACGTCTGAAACGCACAGCCTCGCCCTCGATCCCACCAAGATCCCCTTGCATCAACCGTATTGTCTCTGCGCAATGACGCAAGTGATCGACGGATCGCTTCCACCAACCAAGTCCCACCCATACGTTCATGGCAAGCTCTTCCATCACGAAACAAGTTGCAGTTCAGCTGGTGCGCCGTTGCCAGAACGGCTGTGGCGAATAAAATGGTAGGGCTGGGAACAGGCTTTTGTGACTTGGATTCGACGTGGCCGTGAGATGAAAAATGGCCGAACAGTACTTTAGTACCGCGCGGGAAAGGATATCTCATCTTCTAGCTTTGCACCCAAGTCACTCATATACATCTTTGTATTGCTTCCAAGATGACTTTCTTCTTCGCGTCTTCTCGTAAGGAGAAACCACCAATCCTCCCAACGGTAGCGGAACCAAAGCAGTCCGAAGAGACGGTCAAGAGCAAGGAGTCCAAAGACGTAGAACGGATAGGCGCGAACAAACTCGCGTCGCCCACAAAGCCCACACCCGCACGCACATCATCAACGCGCTTCAAAGAACCCGACGTTCCACCTCTTCATCCGAAGCGTAACCCTTCCAAGGTCAAAAGATCCAATACGAATGCGACCGCAAAGACGACAGCAACGAGCAAGACCAGCACGTCCAAGAAGGACACGGCTGAAAAGCCGGAACGGCCAGGTCTCCAGCGCCGCCGTACGACTGCTCAAACGCGGTATATCGACATGCTCCTTGCGCTCGACGATGTCCCAAAATTGCACAACATACTTGCTTCGGCCTTCACGTGGATCTTGCTGGCGGGATACATTGTCTTTCCAGCCACGTTCAACAAGCTGCAGACCGATAAGGATCTGGATGAAAAGGCGAACAATGCACTCAAAGCCCACGCGCTCGCTACTGCAAGGTAGGTAGGTGCGGTACTCTGAAGGGTATCTTGATAGGGATGCACATCCGATCTATCATCGGTGAAGAACACCAGCCATCTTGGGGAAGACTTGTAGTGAGCAGAGACAAGGTCAAGGTGGCTGACGAGCAATAGAAACATACCTTTCCTCTACGTAGCCGCTTTCGCCTGCGGCATCGGCGTCTTCGGCTCCATCTGGCTCTGGTGGAAACACCGCAAGAACTACGTGTGGGTCATAAACCGCGTATTCCTTCCAGCGCTCATGAACAGCATCGCCGGCGTCATCTCAACCCTCATCAACATATATTCCGCCCAAGAAGGTAATTCCCCCCCTCGTCTCGCTCCTTGTCATCACAAACACTTGCTCTCGGAATCGTGGCTAATGTGGCTGTGTGGTGTGTAGGTCAATTCTCCGTCACAGCACGCGCAACCATCATCGTGACATCCATCTGCTCCGTCGTCACAATCCTTCTCTTCCTCCTCTACAACAGCATAATGCTCAAATGGGTCAAGATGCGGCACGCGCGCGAAACGAAAAAGCACATCAGAAGCCAAGACGCCCAGGACGTGCAGGACGTGCAGGAGCGCGAGGAAGCACGCGTGCGAACATAAGGCGGACATGACGGCGCCGGTGCCGTCTAACCAAAGCCATCGCGCCCATTCGTCGCGGAGAGATCAAAACTATGGTACAGGTCAAGTCTGTGACCCAACTAAACTGACTCCCCCCCACCGCCCACCCCACCCAATGCGACTTTTCCCTTGTCAGACTCTCGCGCAAGCATGTTCACTTTTATACCCTATATATGGTTTATTAAAACGGCTACTATTATCTATATGCCATCTATATCACATAATCATGCTGCCTTAGCCAAGTGGTCTCATCTCACGATCCTTGGAATATTTCACATGTACTATCTCATCTACAACTGCCATATACCGCCATTTACTATACGCTTACTGCCATTTATCTTGCCACGTACATACTATGCCATTTAACCTATTTTTTGCGTCGGGTGGTGAGTTCGAGTCGTTGGTGGTGAGCTTCTTTTTGCATCTGGAAAGAGTTGGGATAGGATAGGCCTCGCCTTCACCAACCCGAACCCGTGGAAACGTCATACAACGGTGCAAGCAGTCAGCCGTACCGCGAGCATAATCTCCCTCTCACTCAGACAAGCTTCCTCTCCATCCTCTCCGCCGCCCTCTTCTTCCTCTCCCTATGCATCTTCCTGCTATGCCCAATCGCAGCCGCCATGTTGAACAGAAAAGTAAAGACGAAAACAACGGCCACAACCCCCAGCACCGCGGCCACACTCACCATACTGAACAGGACGAAGCCAAAGCAGCTCCTCAGGTACCTTCTATCCTCGGAGAGCGGCGCAACGCTGGCGCCGACCTGCATGGCAGCGAGCACCAAACTGAAGAAGACGAAAACGACGAGGATCCAGCCGAACTTGCGCTGGAAGAAGACGACGTAGCGATTGTAGCCGTACAGGTATCCGCGAACGAAGTGCGTGAAGGCGAAGCGGGTGCGGTAAATGGAGTTTATGCGCCCGAGACGCAGGTCGCCGTAGTGATATCGTCTGTTGACTTGATCCAGCGTATTGGGATCCACCGCCTGCAGGAACTCGGACACGAACCTCTTCCACCAGTGCCAGGTGACGAAGCTGGGCAGCAGGAAGTGGTCGTGCGCGAACTTGAGATCGAGCGGGCTGGTGAGGAGCCAGACGTAGGAGAGCAGGAAGCCGCAGGCGCTCTGATGCAGGGCGGGCGTCGGGTACGAGCAGATGTGCTCCGTCCAGAAGTCGTGGCCCAGCATGTACTCGGCGAGCGGCTTGAGCATCAATCGGTTCGAGAACCGGAGGAGGTGGAGATCCATTTGCTGTGTGTGGAGGATCTCGAAGCCCATCATCTTGTAGCGGTGGAGGGGGCGCGCGCGCATCGGTCGTCCGGCCATCCAGAGGTGGCCGTGGATGCGGTTCAGCCGGGTGAGATCGAGATCCCATTCGAGGAACTTTCGGATGTCGTCGTTGGCGAGGTAGATTGCATCCTGGCCGCCGGCGATGGTGGGGAGGGAGTCGAGGGGCGTGAGGGGGATGTGGTTGAGAGCGGTCTCGGGAGCGGGGGGTTGGCCGTTGTACGTGGAGGGGGAGGGCGATGCGATGATGCTTGCGCGTGAGCTTGGTTTCGGAGGGATTGCCCACTCCTTGAACGGCGGCACGAGTTTGAGCGAGGAGGGTGTGGGTGTGGGTGTTGGGGAGGCGCTTTGCGATTGTGAAGTGGCAGGCTCCGTACATACCGTCTTCTCAGCCATAGTTCAAACAATGCGCAGCGCGCAGCACGATGAATGCGCGATCGGAATGTTTCCAAGCCATCCGAGGAGAAGCAGCCAGCTGAGGATGTGTACGAGGCTGCCCCTACGTCCTGCAAGTGACACAGGCTCCTCTTCGTCCGACGACTTGGGGAGGCTGAAACCCAGTGGGGGCTGAACGACTTCCACATGCAGCAGCTTGTGACGGATCGAACTGGGGCTGATTGGGCGCCCAAACACTATTTATGAAAGCTTGCAAACATTGTGTTCTGATGCACAAACATTGCGGCTGCTGTTGCTGCTGCTGCTGCTGTCGTGTTATTGTTGTTATTGTTGAAGAAGCTGGAAATCTGGCAGGGGCTCTGCAAGAATTGATTCTCTACGTGGGTCCATTACCTATCCTAGTCCCCATATCCAACCGTTTTGGGTTATCAGATGCAAGAAACCGACCAAGCCGTTCAAACTCCCCAGATGCGCCGAAGCCCATGACATGTTGCGCCCATGTGCGTCGTTATTTGACGTAGTTTGCAGGAAAGCTGCCTTGCTGTCCTCGCACTTCGCCTTCCCACCAATCCTGCGAGCTGTTTGTTTTCTTGATGACGCGTATCCTGTCTCCCTCCTGAAAACTCAAATCACCGTGGCTCTGGCCCTCGAAGTCGTACATGGCCGTGACATACTCCCCGTGGAACGAACCAACCTTCTTCGGTGGCGGCGGGGGTGGCGGCTTCTTCTTTGCTGCCGCCATTTGCGGGGACATGACGGTGCCTGTCGATGTCGAGGAGTGGGCTGAAGCGATGCGCGGTCTGCCGAAATAGTCGTCGTGACCGTTTGTGTTGTTGGAAGATGCGTAGGAAGATGCGTAGGAAGCCGCCGAAGTTCGCCGGTGATCCAGGCCGGGGGTAGGACTCAGGCCAGGCGATGCGCCGCCATATCGCGGCTTCGACGCATTGAGGGAGTTCATGGACGGCTTGCTCGACAGATTGACAGGAGGAGCCAGCGGTTCCTCGGGTGGCGGTGGCAGGTTGTGCCGATCCGGTCTCGGTGACCGTGACGGCATCGTCTGGACAGATTCGCTGCTTCTCCCCCGGTTGTTTATGCCGACCTTGTTCCTGATCCCCAGGCCTGTCAGCGTCTCGCCCTTCTCGGGCAGCCGCATAGGCTGGTGTATCGCCTTGCCACCCTTGAGCAGGTCCAGCGTCTCAATCTCCATGCGCAGCGAGGTGAAGGCGGCATCCCACAGCGGTATCACCTCCTCAGGTTCGGGCGGCGGGTCGGGGTATCCTTGCTCGTGCGAGTACTCGTTCAGGACGGTGTAGAGGTTGCCAATCAGGTTGTTCTGCAGTATGATCTGGTTGGCGAGGAGATGCGGGAGGAGGGAGAAGGTGGCGGCGTTGAGCCTCGGGAGCTGCACGCGGAGGCCCTCGTCTGCGTACTCGTATTCGTGGACGGCACGGGCGACGTCGCTTTCGTGCTTGTTCAGGGCCGTGTTCTCGCGGTCGGACCGTGTCTTCTTCTTCTGCAGGGCTTCGGCGCGGCTCTTGTACCTCTCGTAGTCGACCTTGGGACCCGGGTCAGCACCCATTGCGGATTTGTGGGACGGAGGCCTACCTTCTTGTCCTCGCGCTTCTTGATCGCCTTCTTCATGGGCTTCAAGGCGTCGCGTGCCAGCTTGGCCGGGAGAATGAGCTTCCTCTCGATGTCCTTGACCTCCTCCATCATGTCCGCCTTGAGCTCCGCGAATACCTCGACCAGCTTGACACAGCGCTCCATCGTCTCCGGCGGGGTATCGGCATGCATCTGCGTGCCAAACTCTCCCCCTTTTGCGCCGAGCGGCTTGTATATGCTATGCATGATCTCGACGGCAGCGAGCTGGTGGTTGAGGATGTTGGTCCACGCGTCCCGCCATTGCTTTGCAGCTTCTTCGATCTGGAACGGTCAGCACGACTGCTACTGCCACTGCCACTGCCTCTACTTTTACTACTGCCATCACTACTGCTGCTACTGCTGCTGCTGCTACTGCTACTGCTGCTACTGCTACCAAGACTACTGCTGTCTTCATCATGCGGGAGGGGGGAGGGGTGCAATTGCTCGCTCGGTGCCTGGGGGGTCCTTGACCGGGCCAGCATTGGGGTGGATATGGATGGGGGATGCCCCGCCAGTTCACCGGCTTGTGGCAGGCACAGGCCCCGCGACGGGAGCAGGAGCAGGCGCAAGAGCAGGAGCAGGCGCAAGAGCAGGAGCAGGCGCAAAGGCAGGGACGGGAACAGGGACAGCGATGGGAACAGGACTCACCTTTTCCAGCATCTGGTCCGAGTCATCGAAGTCTCGAAGCATGGCCTCGATGTCTGCCTCGTTCGGCAGGCGCGTGGTCATGAAGGGCAGGCGCCCGACCTTCCTCTGCACTCGCTGCATGGCGGCGGCGGCGGCGGTGGGCTGCGATCAATGGGGCTGCCGGAGTGGAGTGGAGTGGGGTGGGGTGGAGGGGAGTGGAGGGGAGTGACTGGTCTTGAGGGAGAAAGGCGGAATGGGAATGGGATTGGGATTGGGGACAGGAAGCGGAGGGTGGCTGAGTGGGCGGTACACAGTAAGCGGGGCGGCTGTGGATGGCCGCGTCTAACGGTTCCAGGTAATGATGGTGAAAAAGCTCATAGATGAGCAAACGGCACGCATGGGGGCGCAGATGCAGGCAGCAACGCCCAAATGGTGCTGCCCCGCGTTTCATCCAACCGGTGAGCGATGATGTGGTATTGCACGGCACCACGAGCCCACACGCTGATGCACGACGGATGGCGCGCCATGGTTTGCGCTCAACGGGCTGGATGGGCTTTGCCCGGGGACAGCCTGTCACGTGCCCGGGGGGACAAGTGCAGGTGCAGCTCCAAGTCAGGTGCTTTGGTGTCGTGTGTCGCGCGCTTTCAGCCACAACCACACCTCGGACGCGTCACGTCCCTCGCCTCTCCCCCACGCCACAACACCATAATAAACCACCACAGCCCACCCCAACAGCCCCGCGCTCCATGCGTCCCGCCGACTCCCGACCATCTCGCCATGGCCGCCTCCGTCCCCGCATCCCAGCACACCGCGCCCGTGGTGGAATTCCGCTGCCTCTACACCGGTGATGTGCGCCGCAAGCAGAAGCGATGGCAGGATGGCTACCTCAAGTTCCACACCTTCAACAACCGCGTCATGGTGTACGACCAGCTGCGCAACTTCCTCGGCGACACCTACTGGAAAGAGAGCAGTGCGCTGCAGGAGGGCGACGAGCTGCAGCTGGACAAGCCGGTCATGGTCGAGGTCGCCGAAGCTATGGCCGTTACCCAGACGGACCTGACGCCGCTGTTCGAGAAGAGGAAGGACCCGCCGCAGCAGAGACCAGCACAACCACCGAGACCGTTGTCGAGGCCTGCACTCGCCTCGAGCAATTCGACCCGAACAGGCTCGCAGCTGCGCCACCGGTCGCTCAACACACTGCTTGGAACGTCGCGGGCGCCAATTGGCAAGGCAAGGCCCATAATATCACCATTCGAAGCCCGGAAAGAGAAGGAGAATGAGGTCATGGAAGAGAGGGCGAACAAGAAGCAGAAAATTGCCCACGACATCGTGCAGCAGCAGCAGCAGCAGCAGCAGCAGCAGAGAGCGCCCAGATTGATGGTGGATGCCGAGTCTGCGACGGAGAAACCCTCGGTCACCCTGGCGCCTCCGAGCATACAAAGCGCGGCAGCACAGCCTCGAACGCGTGCTGCTCCGAGGATACCCAAAGGGAAAGTCCCGGTCCCTTCTGTCAAGGCCCTCGAAACGCCCCGCAAACCTCCCCCGACTTCGTCTCCCCCGGTCAGCGCCTCGAACCGTATCACGAATGTCGATTTTGCACTGCAGACTGCATCTATGCCAAGATCGGAGCCCACTCCGAGTAAGGTGCCTGAAGTTAGGAAACAAGCGGAGCGAGTGAGGCAGGTGCCGGAACAGAAGCAGGTACATCTGCCGAAGCGAGTAGAATTGCAGGAGGAATCCCCATCTCAATCGCCACCTCGAAAGGCAAAATCACTGCGGCTGTCGGCTGGGGTCAAACGCAGGACGCTGCTTTGTCAAGCTGTGCCACAACGACAGAGTAAGACTCCCGAGCCAAGCCGTGAACTCAAGACAAAGCGGAATTCGGAGCCTGAATCTATACAACATGGCTCTGCTATAGTGATAGCTGACGACGACGACGACGTAGCGCCACAAAGTAAGCCAGCCAAACCCGCAAAAGCCACGATCAAGACGAATGAACAACGAACTCTGCAGCCCCGTCCTGTGCCAGATGATCCGAGAGTTCTGCGGCCTGAAGCATCACCCGAGCCATCGTTTGGTGACTTTGACGACATGGAGATTATTCATGGATTAATGAATCAGCAGCTGCCTGAACCGAAAAAGACTGCCAGCAAAAGGAAAGAGGCCGAACAAGACTCACTGGATGCGCCTGAACCCAAGGCCAAGAAAGCTCCTCTTTCCACAGGCGGCTTTTGCAAGAAACCAAGGCTCACACCAAAGCAACCTCTGCCGACCACGCCTGACGCTCCCTCGCCACGTCGCGAAACAGTCGCCTTACCCCCACACCCGCTTCGTTCCAGCAGATCCGGACCTTTGATGAGTACGACGGAGCTCTCAGCCCTTCTCCAGAAGCCACCAGAAGCCATCCGAGTAGACGACGATCCTATAGAGGATGACATGCAGAACGCGCCACCAAATCGAGGCTTTCGGCGGTCAAGAAGTGAGAACGACGCACCGATACCGAGCACGAGCGAAGCATGGGAACAGCAGAATCTGCCAAAGGCCTCAAAGCCCGGCAACACTCCAGCGAAGGCGCCCGCGGTGACGACGAAACCTGGAGCAGGCGGGTTAGCGGCGTTGGTCAAGAAGACGGATCCGAGGCGCAAGTTCCAGCGCACGGGCAGTCTGAACGTCAACACTGCAAATCCAAGCGGCCCTGGCGACGCGCAAGAAGCAGTGACGCCGCCGACTGATGATGATGATGATAACGATGTTGGACCTTGGAGCACGGAAGCTTTTGATCTGTTTGATTGGAGACCACCCGCCCCTGTGGACAGAGAACAGGAGCCTGGGGTGTTGGTTGATAGGAGATGATATTCTTGCTCGCCCATCCATCGTAGAAAGCGATTTCTTCCGGTCTAGTTGAGTTATTCTTTCCAAGTACGCCAGAACTCCGCGCTTCTGATGACAAATACCATAATCTACCATCCCTTCAACTGGGAATTCCGAGCGTCCCTGCTCCTGTCTTACATTGGGTCATCGTTGCCAGCTCATGCTGACCCTAAAACCTCCTTCACCATCCCCACCATCTGTTTGCATAATTCCTCCGTGTCTGGCGGGAACCTCGCCGACATGTAATTGTACTTTTCGTCCTTGACCACAAATCTACCGCCGTCGTTAGCCAAATAGCACGAGCGGTACTACAAGACCCACGTACGGCGCAAAACTCATGCTGCTCTTGTACTGCTTCGCCGGATCATCCAATTCCTTCCTCACAAACCCCTCCACACTCGGCGTCCCCGCCCCGTACGTCTTGTAGTAGTCACCCAAAAACAACCGCGTCCCCTGATAGATGGACTGTTCCATGAAGTTTGTGAGGGAAGTGGTCGTCACATCATGCAACACACTCTTCCCGTCCCCGTACCTCGCCGCGGAGAGCGTCTGCACACCGTGGCAGATGGCTCCCAGGCACTTCTTCGTCCCCGAGGACTTGAGCGTGAGTGGGAAATAAGCTGCCAGTAGCTCATGCACGCGCTTCGAATCCATGACCTGTCGAACCGCCTTGTCATGGCCACCGGGCAGGAACACGACATCGTAATCCTGCAGCGTGAATGAAGCATCGGACCACGATATAGGGTTTTGAACCTCTTTGCTTGCCTTCATCTCTTGATATGCATCCTTTGCGGGCTTCGCTGCGCCCAGTAGCATGCCTGTTGCTCCCGTGAGCATGCGTGAGTCGCAAGCGATCTGCTTGTCGCCGGTTTCTGTGGCAAAAGAGATGCTAAAGTTGGCGTCGGAGAAGATCTTCCAAGGTATGGCGGTTTCGGTAGGATCGTGGCCGTAGTCGGCCACAAGGAAGATGGCTTTTGGTGACATGATGGATTGGCGATGTGTGAGACGTACGAAAAATATCGGTAAAGAGATTTCGAGACTTGAAGTGGAGTGATGAAAGACGAAGGAAACCGGAGGGTCGTAAATGCCGCTCGACGGAGTGGAAAGAGCGAAGGTTGGACCAATAAGAGTAAACCAACCCCGACAGGCTTGATTTGAGTATAAACAGTTCGTGATCTTCTTTCCCTTCAACTTTTCGATGAGTGTGTACCGAAAGAACCTCTACCTAGTCCTTACAAAATACTGTAGATGCCTCAGTCGGTCAATTTACCTCGCCGTCCTCGCTGTGTTCACAACCATCCTCCTCCCCTCCCGTTCGTTTAAACACTTCTCTTCCTCTTCCTCCTCGCAATTGGCTTCGTCATCTTGTTTTTGACTGATCTGTTTTCGCTGACTCTACCTAACCTGAGCATCTTCGTCTCCTTCGAGCTCATCATCACCTTTGCGGCTGGCACTACCAATCTATTCTGCCTTATACCTCTCTAGCCTACACCTGGAACGTCCGCACCACACTCATCAGGAAGTTCTGCATCCATTCATCGGTCGAGTTTCCACCGCCTGGCACATTCAACGCCCTCGGCAAGTGTCCCCACCCTTGCATCAATAGCATAGCCTTCCTTCTCGAACTTTTTGCACTCGGCCCACAGATCCTTTAGAGGAACGGAGAATGTCTCGATGAATTCATTATCCTCCAGCGATGGTTGAGGATTCTGGTTTTCTGGTAGCGATAAATCAACCGTGACATGGATCATCCGAAGATTGGTGGTACAAAACCCGGGATCTATGGAGTTTAGGAGCATGTCGGAATTGTTAATCACCGGGGGGCCTACCGTTGAACATTATGGGGCTAACCCCAAAGCCTTCACCGATGACTTCACCTACGTATCCTGTCTCCTCTTTGAGCTCTCTTATGGCGCAGACTTCGGGCGACTCTTTGGGATCGATGAGACCGGCGGGCACCTCAATCACGGTTGCATTGACCGGCGGTCGCCATTGTTTTTGCAGTAAGATGCGCGGAGACTCGTCAGGTTTGGAAGGGTCTTGTAGAATGGCTACGACACCGACTCCGTCGATATCGGAGCCTTCTGGGCGAGTTAGGCGCTCCGAGGCTTCCCAATCTCGCCGTGTTCCCTCCGGATCGGTGTAGGTAATCCTACACATCGATAAGCACTTTGACCGCTTGACAGGTGGTTCGTTGGTGTTTACTTGACCAAAGTAGCCCATTTCGCGTCTTTGTAGTTCTTTCCAATATTAGAGTTCGTCAACGGAGAGAAAAAGATGGTACACCCACCAACGGCTCGACCTTGAGCACCCTGGGCTTGGTGGTGGAGGCCATGGTCGGTGTACAGGGGAACGATATCGCAGAGTGGCAGGGGAGAGGTTGCGCGGGGCAGGCGCGGCTGATGACGACACCTATCAATATCTCTTGGCGTTCAGAGTGCAAGCCTCATGCCTGCATGCATTGAGCGTTGAGCATGACCCGGCGGCGTCTCACCCCCAATTGTGCATACTCGCCCAATCACCACCGGAGGTCTGTTCGGGTTCGAGCCCTCGGTTAGCACTTGTCAATGCAAAAGAGGCTTCGGGGCGCCACCACTTGTTGCCAAAGCAATAGCGACCGTGATTGAGATTGGAAACCAGAAACGAGAAACAAAGACACCCAAGTCATGATACGGCGCCAAGCAGCTGCACTATTCGAAACGCATGTTACCAGATATTTGCTGCTGGTACCCCAATGGACGGGCTGCCGTTCTCCGGAACGCCACACTGAACTTGTTTTTCACCAGTCATGAGGTGGCTGAGACCCAACGACATGTCCTACACGCACCTCCGCCTCATTTAAAATCGATAGTCCTGCAGCTGAAAGGAGAAGCGATAGCTTTCAAGGAAACACGAGCTGGCCTCTCGTACTGCAGAGTCATTTGTCACTTTTGACGCCGTCGCTTTCGCCATGCAGGGATGAATCTTCGAGCTCGGCAGCATTGTCGGGATCACTCCAGAAGCGATGCCGAACATGACGGACGGTGGGCCTTAGACAGCACCGTGGGTCCGATGTTGATGGATGATTGTTCATGCATTGCTTCACGGTCCATATAGCATCGACGCCACAGCGTTTCGGTGGGGAATCGTTACATTCGGGGGAGCAACAATGTGGTGCTTGGCGCAACGTGTTCGGGTGCTTACACGTCCTTTCCGATGTGGAAGTTGTCTTTCTCTTGGAAGAATGCGATGTCCAATTGCCACACTCCTGCACAGCACACAGTCCGCACAGTACCTTGGAGTTTGCCGCGTCCGGTAAGTCAAGTCACAGCAGACAGGGCAGCCGCGAGCCTGAACAGTCGAACCGAGTCAACCGATCATAGATTGATGGTGAGCATATCGATTCCCGAATCACCACCTTGCGAAGACGGGCGCCTCGGAGCAATGACGACAATGAATCCCCTGGGAAAGCTTCCGCGCTTGGTGCCGAGTTTTACTGGCCACGGTCGCGCGCAAATCTCCTTTTTTTTACGTTTCCTTGGGCTCCCGAATCGAGATATTTCCCCTGGCAAGGTGGCGCAGTGTGAAAACCGCCTAATCCATTCCTATTAACTTCCCCGCAAGACATAGCAGGGGTGCACTCCTAGGCCACGAATCTTTGCCCCGGGCTCAACTGTACGTGGCCCGCAGTATCACGATACCAGCAAGGATTCGTCTCTGTTGCGTTGTTTTGTACGCAAGCACAAACGAATACTCAGACTTGCCAACGTGAAAGACTCAGACCATCCTGCCTTTCAGACAGCATCGGACGAGTCATTGCAAGGCGACCAACTGGTCTCAAGAAACTTCGAGACCGCGTTCCTGGGCAGGACCTCGTTGACAGGCCCTTCAAACACCTGCATGACCAAAATGGTTAGCCCATGCTGAGCAGCCTTCCACATCCGGTGACCCTCTATACAGGGCAGACCTTCATTGGATGGTCGGCTCGTTAACGGATGAGCATTGAGATCCAGTCTTGCTATCCGTGTTTAGACGGGGAGTAGTATCAAGCCGGCCCAAGGACCCGCGTCGGCATCGAGCGCTCCATGCAGCCCACTGGGTAGCGGTGGCCTGCGCGCGAGACTGCATTGCCTTTTTACTCAAGGCCTGCCCCGACGCATCCTCCATACTCCCTCCCCTTACGTGTGCATCTGTTCTGCTCTCAAACGACCTTCATTCAGCGGTGTGTCGTAATCACACGTCCTCTCGTTTTGACCCCTCGTCGATTGTCCTGCCCGAGGATCTACATTCGTTACATTGATGGTCACTTTCGCACCCTAGGACCGCATCCTATCTACATACATACCGGTTGTTGAAACTTTCTCCCAGGATTACGGCTCCTTCTCATCCTTTTCCGAAATCTGCAGTAGCTTCGTCAATCGTCATCACCGCTTGAGACGCGTCGTCTGACAAACTCGGTTGATACTTGCATTCAGCGCCTGCGAACGTTTCAACCAAAATCGAACTGAAGCGGTGTTTTTCCTATTGTCCATCATTGCCTTCAAGACGAGCCCGGTGCTCCCGTTCCGTTTCACTCATTTGGAAAATTACCACGATAGATAATCATAATGGCGAACTGGTTTGGAGACCTCAATTTGGCCTACAAGTACACGTGAGTATTGCGAACAAGGCTGGCCGATAGCTATTGACCCACAACAGAGTAGTGTTCGTGGGACTACTAGTCTTGACGATAGGGGCAGGGTTCGTCAAAGTCTTCTTCGATCGCAGAAAGTACGTTGCAACAATGCGTTGACGAGCTCAACAACTGACCAAATGACCAGGATGAAGAAACTTACTGCGAAGCAAAACGAGGAAGCAGGACTAGGAGAGGATCAGATGGAGTTGAACCAGCGGGAAAAGGACGAAGGTGATCTCTTTGGCGTGCGCGCCATCGAGGCTGGATTTTACGCCGGGATCCCACAATCGCGACCGACATCGAGAGCTGGATCGGTGGCAGGCTCTCCATCCATGAGCTCGACAACTCTTGTGGGGGGTTACGGCTCGCCAAAGATGCAGTCCAACTCCATTGCCAGCAGTATCACGGACCTCCCACCGGCGCACACGAACCGCGAACCCTCCACGGTAACGTCAAACTCTCCTCCGCAAAGAAGAACCCCCCCTTCCGCCCTCAGACTAGCACCATCGGAAGCTGAAATAAGTGGACGGCATAACCTCAACGTCGACGTCAACATGAACATGAACGTCCCTCCGTCACCTGTTATGACGAAGGCGCCTCGATCTCCAGCATTCGATGGGTCGGATGACGAGAACGATGGACGACCCCGGCATTATGCGCCTGTTGCCCCGCATCTATCCATGCCTCACAGTCTTCAGGGCTCATTAATGGTCCCGAACAACAAGCCTAAATCACAAACCGCATCACTCTCGTACTCGGACGTCTCGCCCGAGAGCAGCGCGCCCTCGTCACCGCAGCCCAGAACAATGAGACCCTCCATGCCCGGGGAAAGTGCACAATCGCCCTATGTCGCCTACAGCAGAGAGCCGCAGTCGAGTACGTAGTAGACTTCCTTTGGTGCATTCGCAGGCGTTCTTAGCGTACGATAGACAAAACACATGAGCAATCCTGACCATGTCCAAAGTGCCCTCTGTTGAACCTGTTCAGCCCGTACTGACCTTGCCTACCACCACCACGTACGAGCCATGGCATAAGCGCGATGAAAGCAACGCCAGCAGCGTGTACAGCGAGAAGCGGAACAGCACGCACCAGAACCCAGCGGCAGCTTTCGCATCCGCATCCGCATCGGCCTCGCATGAGCGCACGGCATGGAAAGGGTCGTCGTACAATTATTCCTTCCCGGAAACATCAAACCGCAAGCAGCAGGGAAGCCAAACGTCAAAGTAGCGCAAATAGCTCGCTCCCTACGCGCAGCAAAGATGTCCACGACCCACGCTTCTCGAAGTTTTCCGATGCCTGGTACCAAAACCCCCTTCTCGTAAAGGACACGCCGACTACCACCACTCTCTTCACCTGCTCCTCGAGAGGCGACCAGCTCGGAATGACTCTTCGAGACAGGCCTGACGTTGGTTGAGGTTGAAATTAGATATTAGCTCCTGCGGGTTGGGCTGACGGACTTGTGGGGGGGCTTGTGGGCAGCCCTGTCACCCAGCTTACGTGAGCGGAATCCACGACGGAACCGTGTCGACGGATGCGTTTTGAAAACCTGCTGGCGCTACGACATTGATGTTTCGTAACGCGCGAGATGATTCCGGTTTTGAACGTTGATGGTTTGCGGACCGTAGGTTGTGTAGAGGGGGCAACGACGATGTGTACGGACTTCGGAAGGGAAGGGTAGATGGCGGATGGGCGATGGATGGACAATGGATGGCAGGGGTGACCTGCGGCGGTGACATTCCACGGATTATGGGATTTTGCATGGCAGGATGTCATTCTTTTCTTTTTACAAAAGGAAAAGTCGACGACGAAACGCGTCACTTGTATATCCACCACCCAGGTACTCTCCTACTGGCTACTGTTAGTTTCCAAATACCAGGCGCCGCCGGTGCCTTGAGAGCACGACATGGCGCTGGTCAGCAGTTCTACACACACTCGTACCTGGTTTCCCATCTATCCCTTCTTCACCGCATGTGGAGACGACAATGGTTCGATGGGTGGACAGATTTGCCGGACGAAATGACATTCACGTGTTGATCGGACGACCGCCGAGCCGGGCAGAATTTAGGGCGGTGTGCGCTCAATCGTCGTTCTTTAATGAGCGCCACCCGGATGTTGTATTGTGCGTCTCCGACCGTCACCCATTCGTTTGACAGCGATAGACAAGACGATAGAGAATAGACAGTAGACGTAGACTTTGTTTGTGCCAACCCTCGACGCAATGTCCGCCACGACCACCACGACCACCACGGCGCTCGCCTCGCCACCCACGGCAACGCAGATGCGCACCAAACCAATGGCAACGACCAAGTCGCGGGGAGCATTGGAAACGCTTCCGAACAAGGACTATCGCGAGACGCGGCGGCGCGAGCACCACGAAGCCGATATCGTCATTGTGGGCGCCGGGGTTGTGGGATGCGCGGCCGCCGTGGCGTTTGGGAAACAGGGACGCAGCGTGATTCTGCTCGAGAGGAGCCTGAAGGAGCCGGATCGGATTGTGGGCGAGCTTCTGCAGCCGGGCGGCGTGAATGCGCTGGAGAAGCTGGGCATGAGAGGTAGAGGAACCCCCAAACGAACCCCTGGAATCGCATCGTGCGGGCATCTGTGTACTGACCGACGGCTGCGCAGACTGCCTCGAGGACATCGACGCAGTGCCCTGTCACGGCTACCGGGTCTCGTACCACGGCGAGCCCGTCTCCATCCCCTACCCCGCCAACCTCACCCCCGACTCCTCGCCCTCCAACCCTCCCCAAGGTCGCTCCTTCCACCATGGCCGATTCATCCAGAAGTTGCGCGCGGCCGCTCGTGCCGCGCCCAATGTCACCGTCGTCGAGACCACCGTCAACGACGTCGTCAAGCACAGCTATACATCGCAGGTCCTGGGCGTGGAATGCACCACGGCCGGAAAGGCCGACTGCTACTTCGGCGCCCTCACGCTGATAAGCGACGGTTATGCGAGCAAGTTCAGGAAGGCGTACTTGCCCACGGCGCCGGAAATCCGCAGCAGGTTCTTTGCTCTGGAGCTGATGGATGCTGTGCTGCCCATGCCCGGGTACGGGCACGTCGTCCTCTCCGACGCACCCCCTATCCTGATCTACCAGATCGGCACCCATGAAACCCGCATCCTCATCGACGTCCCCGAGAACTGCCCCTCGGCGTCTCCCAAGCGCGGCGGCATCAAGAACCACCTCCTGAACGTCGCCCTTCCCAACCTGCCTGAATGCGTCCGGCCCTCCTTCCTCAAAGCCGTGGAAGCAGGCAAGCTGCGCAGCATGCCCAACTCCTTCCTTCCGCCCGCCGTCCAGAAAACCCCCGGGTTGGTGATTTTGGGTGACGCCATGAACATGCGCCATCCGCTTACCGGCGGTGGCATGACGGTCGCATTCAACGACGTCGTCACACTGTCCACCCTCCTCTCTCCCGAACACGTACCCAACCTCGAAGCAACAGACCATGTGCTCAAACAGATCCAACGCTTCCACTGGTCGCGCAAGTCCTCCACCTCCGTGATCAACATCCTGGCCATGGCCCTCTATGCGCTCTTCGCCGCCGACAGCACTTTGCTCACCGCTCTGCAGAACGGCTGTTTCCGCTACTTCCAGCGCGGTGGCAAGTGTCTGTCCGAGCCGTGCGGACTGCTCGCTGGCTTGATTCAACGGCCGTGGGTGCTTGTCTATCACTTCTTTGCCGTTGCCTTTTATGGCATTTGGTGTCGTGTGTTGGATGGTCCGGTGTGGAGGATACCATACGTGTTCCTGATTGAGAGTGTGCTGATCATCTACAAGGCGGCCGCTGTCATTGGGCCGTATCTGCTTGCAGAGGTCAGATCGTAGTGCCGTGTCTATTGGATGGTTGATTCTGGAAGCATGGTATAGGGTTGGTTGATGGAGTTTGGGAGCGTGACGATTATGTTCACGACCAAAGTACCCTATCAGGGGGAACGTGCACACATCCGCAATAGTAATAGTAATTTCTCTTTTCGCACCTGCAACGTCTTCGACCAAGTTATCGTCAAACCGTCTACAGTAACAAGACGCGCTGCATGGCGGAAGAACAAAACCTGAAGGAAGAATGGTTCGATTACATAACGAGACCGACCACCTCTCGGTTAACTAATCAGCCGCAAGGCTGTTGATGTGTTCCTCCGTCCCGCATTCCGGCCGTTGAGGCGCCAATATTTACGCCGACGGGAGTGTCATTTTCACGGCCATTTTCTACATGTCAACTAATCAGCGACATCACTTTTCGATGGGGTTGAGCCTGGTCGGTAAGTCGGAGAAGTGAATGTTTGCCCGCGAACCGTGACGGGTATCGAGAATGGACATGAACAACGTCATGAGTTCGGTACGGAAGGATGCAGAGAGAGAGGGAGGGGGTGGGAGGCGATATGAGGGACAGAGGTATGCAAGAGTTGGTTTGGGTCGAGACATCTGCCTTCAACCAGACATTCAAATCATCGCATAGCAACACTATATCCAACAACAAGCCTTCCTCATCGTCGTATGAATTGCCTACTACGAGGTTGGAATCGACATCATCAGCAACATCCACTACTCTCGCGTTTGCCCCAAAGCAGTAAATACACCACACGACTCTCCACAATGTCGAAGGCTTCCAACCCCAAAACCGACATCCCCGATCTATCAGGTCGCGTCTTCCTCATCAACGGTGGTACACATCCTCCCCCATCCTCCGCCACATAGCACACACAATCGACCAACACACCCAGGAACAACCGGCCTCGGTGCCCAGACGATAACCCACCTTGCCTCTCACCACCCCTCTCACATCTTCTTCACCGGCCGCAACACCTCCCGTGCCGATACCTTACTCTCCAAAGTCCGCAACATCTCACCATCAACGAAATACACCTTCATAGAATGCGGCAAGTCGCCTCCCTCCAAACCACCTTGATCCACACATCCAATACGTTTCCTAACCATACCCACCACCACACCACAGACCACTCCTCCCTCGCCTCCATCGCCTCGGCCGCAAAAGCCTTCCTCGCACAATCCAACCGTCTCGCCGTCCTAGTCTGCAACGCAGGCGTCATGATCCTCCCCCCAGGCCTCAGCAAGGACGGCTACGAAATCCAATTCGCAATCAACCACCTCAGCCACGCCCTCCTGATCAAGCTCCTCCTCCCCGGCCTGAAATCCACCCAGGCCCGTCTGGGTCCCTTTTACGTGCCCGCGAAGTTCACGCGCTACGGCCAATCCAAGCTCGCCAACCTGCTCTACCCCGTCGCGCTGGCGCCGCACTACCCGTCCATCACGTCGGTAGCCGTGCACCCCGGATTCGTGCGGAACGGCGCTGCACGACCGCGAGGGCTGGCTGGACAGGGTGCTCGAGGATGCGGTGAGGAAGGGGGACTGGCTGGAGGCGGAGCAGGGGGCGTATACGCAGCTTTGGGCGGCGACGACGGCGACGGGGGCGTTGGTGAGCGGGGCGTATTATGAGCCGTTTGGGGAGAAGGTGGTGCCGAGTACGGGGGTGGCCAAGGATGGGAAGCTGGCCGAGAGGCTTTGGGAGTGGACCGAGGGGGAGTTGAGGGGGTTTCCCACAGGGATAGGAAGTCGCTCTTTTTGAAAGGGGGGGGGGGGAGGGGGATTTTCTTATAATCATCGTCAGAGGCTTGGTTTTGGGTATTGTCTGTGGTGATGATTGTGGAGAGATGGCCCTGATCAGTTCGATCATGACAATATAGTAAATCAGCATTGCAGCGATCGCCGATCATCGAATCCATTCCGTTCACTTCCTATACATGTTTGGATTCGGCCTCGCGTTCCGAGCGTGGACATGGAAACGTATTGGCATGCCCCAGCTTCGCCTCTACAATCAAGGCACGTCCATTAGAAACAAAAGGAAATCCCCTGGCTCTTTCCTAACTATTCCTCACCGCCGGACTCTCCGTAGCCATGGCCACGACCGTCACCTCACTGCCATCTATGTCGCCGTACCCTCCAAAGCATCTCTCCCCACCGTCGGCGTTTCCTTCACTTTGTACGAATACCCGTTCAGCAAATCGTACTTGGTTCCAATCGGTCTGGGATACCACGACAACGGCGCTTCAACAATTGCAACTGGGATGCTTGGATTTCCAGGCCGAGTAAGTGTCCATGTAGCAGTTGCCGTCTTCCACGCGCCACCGTATTTGGTGTAAGGCCAGTTCCTGGGAAGTTGGGTAAGGAGGTCGGTTGGAAGGGGGTGGCGGGCAGGGGATGATGTTGTTGTCGACATGGATGGCGTCGGTGCTGATGCCGATGCCGATGCCGATGCTATCGATGTCGACGTTAGCGTTGTGCTTGTTTGCGGCATTGGAAAGCCGGCTGATGACAGGGATGAAGGCGTCACGCTCGTTGGACGCAGTTCGCTGGAGGAACTTCTTCCCGGATCGACGCCGAAAAAGCTCGTCGATTTAGCGGTTCCGGTGGATTTGGAAGAGGTTCTAGGTTTGGGAGAAAGCCTGGGCACTTCTTCGTCTTGAGTTACCTGCCATCGTTTCTCCAAACCACTGGTTGGACAATCCGACTCGAGTACTGCTTTGCTGGAAGGGGTAACGGCCGCGGCAAAGGTGTGGAGTACGAGTAGAGAAAGAAGAGACAGGTAGAGTTTCATAACGTGTGGATCGTATGTGACGAGGTAGTTGTTCCTGGCTGGGAAATTCGAAAGGTTGATGGAGATGTATTGAACCATGTGTGTTGGATCAACTGTAAACGAGGATCGGGGTTAGCCCAACGTTATCGATACTCACCCAGTATGGCTGCCGACTTATTAAATAGGTAGACGAGGAGAAATAATCCATCTACTACCGAGCGCCGAGGGATGGAACACGGGAAACGAGCGATAGAAGGCATTCACGAGCTATCTTCTCCGCGATTGTTTGGCCAGTTTGCGCGCATGCGTGTCTTCAAAGGACATGGATTGCTTCGTTTTCATTTTAGTCGCCAAGAGAATAGTGAAGAGTCAGCGTGTGAAGAGGGTCCCCATGACTTGATCAGTTTGTCGGTTATTAAGATATATGTGATTGTGTGTGTGAACCAAGAATGTATAGCAAATGGTTTCGATTAGATGTACATAAGCGCAGTAGAAGAGCGAGCTTCAATCGTCATTAGTAATCTGAGATAGTTAGCAACTTGAATTGTAACAATATCAATATGGAAAAAAAAAAGAGCTCCCGGATATGCTTGAATGGTCGAGGGCAAGAAATCGAATACGAGGGAAATGCTGCGCCGCTGGATATGCGGGGACCAATCTGAGAAGGGAAAATGGCTGATGAGTAAGACAGAATGACGAGAAGGGAGGGAGATACGAAATATATGTACACTGAAGAGAAGTGGAAGGGGACCATAAACGTAAAATGAGGACGAAGAAAGGGAAATAAAGCTAGCATGCGGGTAACAACAACATGGGAAGAGAAAAACGTGGACGACTTGCAGGAAGAAACGGAAGAAAAAGAGGCCAGGATCAAGAAGGTGGAAAAAGAAGCCTTGACCACTACTTCTCAAGCCCCTTCAAAAGATCTCCAATCCCTCAAAATCCACACACAGGTTTCTCATCCCCCCACTAATCGCCCCACTCGTCCCGTTCCGCCTTTCGAACATGCTCGTTCCGAAATTCGCCGGTCGGCTGGCATACACACCCACCCGAACAGCTTTGTCTTCCACTCCCCAAAAGAACCAGGTCACCTCTCTCAATTTTTTCCAGCCAGACACATCATCCTCATACCACACCCACAGCGCATATCCAATCCTCTCAATCTTGACACGGAGGTCTGATCGCCGCGCGTGATGCGGAGGGAGTGCCGTGAGCGCCCAATCAGCGCCGTCAGACGTCGCGACCACGGATGTGGCATGGCATGCACCGTTGCAGAATTCGAGCCCGACTTTGACCCATTTGGAGGCCGGAGCGGGTGCCATGTAGGGTGGTGGGGGGCCTCGATGCGTGAGCGAGTGGGTTTGTGTAACCAGCCCCGCATCCGGTGCATTCGGCGACGTTGTCGCGGAGATGACCGGCGTGGCATCTGGAGAACTGTCTGCGCCATCGCTCAGCGTGATGTCGGCGGTTGGGAGAGGTGCCGCGGGTGTAGATTCGGGCGGGAGAGTTGTGACTCGGCCTGGCGGCGCCCCTGCGAATATGACCAGTCCACCCTGGTCCCATTCCAGCTCCCAGTCGGCTGATACCATGACTTCGGCCGCTACAAAAGGGCTGCGCAGGGCTGTGTACAGTATCGGGGCTGTCGAAGTATCTCTCGAGGGAGGTTTGCGCCACAGGTCGGTATTTGGTTGGGCGGCCAAACTGAATGACCCCATGTACTCTGGCAAGACGGCATCATCGTGGAAGTTGAGCGGCGTGAACGAGGAACTGTCCGGCGGCATAGTCTTTTCTATCGGCGGCAACGGGCAAGGAGGTGGGAATCGAGTTGCGCTGGAGGACTCGATGCGTCGGTCCGTCGGCGGGGACAATCCTTCTTGTAGAGCGTCGGGCAACCCAGTTGCTCGCAGCAGCAACGGAGTATGTGTAACTTGTAGCTCCGGCACTGTATGCGCTGTCCCCGCAGAGATGCCGAATGGTGATGGTGTCTGTCTGTACTACGTAGGTCCGAAGGTCATTCGCTTCGTTACTGGAGTCGCGGGCAGGGTTCGCGCATGTAAGTAAGCTGCTGACAGGCGCTGCCAATTTCCACACTCCCAGCCAACGATCTACGGAAAAGATCGTGAAGGGCCGTTTGCGGCTACTCGAGCCTAGTGTACCGTCAGGACCGTCTCGCCTCGACACGCACGTCTGGTTCGCAGCGCCCCGTTCAGGGGGTTGAATGCGTGCTGGTGCGGACGCGATGGCGATAACGTACCGGAGCAATTGATGTATTTGGTCGGTTTTGACTGGCTGCGCCGGTGCCTCGAATCTGACTGTTTTGAACTCTCCACCCCGTTTGCAGGACAACTAATTGAGGAGCGTGAAGCGACACGATCTCAGTCGATATCGACATGGACATCGACGCCGCTCCTTCAGGATATAAATATGCCTCGGGCGCGAGAGCGTGGCCTCACCCACGGCTGGGTCCACCCATCCAAGCTGAATGTCTCCCGCCACCGCGCAGCGGATGAAGCCTGTCGCCTCTCCTGCGTCGCGTCATGGTGCGGAAGCATCGAGGCCCTGAAATCGTGCGGCCTTCATCCTGGAGCTCTTGAGATGGCAAGAGAGCATTTGTCAAATGTCGACCGTACATGTACGCGGCCGACACGCCCTGCCGGGCGAGGGAGGTGCAACGCGGAGAAGTACGTTGCCGTCTGTCGCCGCAGGATACGTGGCAGGCCATCGCGGCCGTAGAGACGCCTTCATCTCGACAACATCCTCGACGAGATGCGGGAGAAAGTCTTTCAGGCCTGGTGCAGAGGTCGCTCGGGTTGGTGTTGGTTGGTTCTCATGCTGTGCATCGGGGGGGGGGGGGGGAGAGGCGGGTGTGGCTAAGGATCTTTCGACGTGGCAAGCAAGGCCGTAAAAAGATTGAATATCTTGCAGGCAGCAAGGGGTGGCTATGCAACTCTTTCATCATGCATCCACCACCGCCCCGCCATTGGAGGGCATTCCCACCGTCGTGCAAATCATCCCGAGCACCTAGCCGGCACCCGAGACGGGAATACCATGTTGAACACCACCACGTCCCCATCGCGAGATGGATACCCAGCGTCAGCAACAGGATGCGCTGTATTCCAATGCCAAGTATCCTGCATGGTGACATTGCATATAATGATTCAGTGCTGTAAGGCCACCTTCAGACTTGTATTTGGAGCCAGGCATCACGTCCTGTCATCTGAGGTACAAAAAGGAGAACAGCGCTTCGTGTACCAGCGTTGCTCAGCATGCGAGGTCATTCTTTGGCGTCGCGTATCACAGCGACCCATTGCACGTCCTTCCTTCTCTGTAGGATTCACCCGGCTGCCGTGGGACGCGTACGCCATGTTCGGACAGCTATCCACTGCGCTGGCTGAGCAAACCATTGCCGATCTGCCTGAGATATTTGGATAACGTTGGGCACTCATCATTGGACATTTCCAATTCCCATCCCCTTGCTATCTTTAGAATGCGGATCGTAGGATGTGTCATGAATGGCCATCGTTTGATAGTAAAGCATTGCGTCTGCCACCACTGCGACAATGCACCGTCTATCAGTAGTAGCCGTTGTGTGAATGCAATTGGCAGTACGGCTGGCGCCGACTTGGTAGTCTCTCACGAGGCGAACGGGCATGTCCGATCCGATGGAAGGAAATCGGGGTCTGCATGCTGTGGCGAACTGCTGCAGCCTGTAAGTCGCAGCTCGAGTCACAGCCTACTCGGGGTTACGAGTTTGGAGTATCCTGATCAGATCTTCAGATTGTCTGCATCTCCAGCCCAAGGGTGTGGTTGTTGGACTTGGCTCGCCTCACTGTCGGGCTCTGAGTGCAGTCGCCCTCCGGTGGCAGCTCTCCACCGCATATTCGAACATCAACCTGATCTGGCATCCCGGTCTGCCTAGTTCCACTGGAGCCTGTTTGCTTTCACGTGGCACGTCCTAAATCCAAGAGAACGGGGATGCTGACTCCCAAGTTTCATAGCTCCAGTTAGGTTTACCCTCTTTGGACAAGATTTTGCACTTACAAGGCGACACCAAATGTGTACCTACCTATTTCACTCATGACAGTTACCAAGAATGAGATGTTGGTCCAATCCAGTGAAAAAGGACCAATGGAAGAAGTCTATCACGATACAAAGTCGACTCCGCGTACTAGGCATGGTACTGACGAGTGGGATAGCCAGCGTCATAATGAGTAGGGTCCATATTTCACAGACGGTGGATCAAGTAGTCGCACGATGAGTGGGTCGCCAGTTATGTGAAAACACATGCTGTGAAATTGAGCTTGAAAAGCAAAGCTGTACTGATGGGGAGGGTGGGACATTGGGTTAAGCTTCAGCCAGAAAAGGCACTCCGGCATTCACCCCAACTGCCGGATGACGGGATCAACCATGGGGTAGCGGATCGTGTCAGTCCCTCGAACTCTGTCACCTAAGATTGTGGTCTGATAATCATTGTGGATGGATACGCGATTCGGCTGCTTTGACGCAAACTTATGCCCAAGGGTGGTGGTGCCGATGGAGAAGACCCGGGTTTCAACAACTCTCGATATCGAGAGGGATGCAAAGTGAGGGGTAATCCGGTCTTGACGGCAATGCCAAACAATCTCCGCCTTGAGTGTGCAGTTAGCCGAAGTCGAGCACCCGCATAGTGCAGGCGCGAATCTGTCGGTCGCTTCTAGAAACAATTCCCACGGTTGATGACCAGCAGTGTGTGTTGTACAAAACTTAAGGCAAGACTGCCGAGCTGTACACAACACGCGAAGCTATTTGTCGAGATGATATCAAAGCTCGGAGATCAATCAATGAAGAAGTAGATTGTCGGATGAACCGAAACGTTGTATATATTGAATGAGTTGCAGCCGACGGTGCTGTTGATCATGTTTGGGTGGTTGCAGGAACCTGCGCACAGCAATCTGCAAGTGCGTCGGTGTCAACCCGATCTGCAGTTGAAAGACCCTGGCCTCATGGCCTGCACGAGCAGTACTGCGGATCTTAAAGGAGCGAAGCATCTTCCAATCCATCCGATTCTCACAAAGTCTCTTACCTGTTACGCGCGAGGATCTGCGAAGGGGGCCAGAATTGAAGAGGCGTCGGTCGTACCTTGTTGTGATGGTTGATCAAGTCATGTCGAGCTAACGAACTCTGGCATCTCAAGTGCTGTAGCATGAAGGAATTAATTACCGAGTATTGGTTATCCACAAACAGGTAGATGGCAAAAGCTTGAAGGGTATAAGTGCCGAACCTGGGAACTTTGATTGGATGGGAATGGGGAAAATAACCTGGAACTGGTCCAGTTAATCCCCGAAAGGTGTGGGTGAACTGCACGATCCGTGAGAAAAGGACATAAGCTGGCGCGTGCCGGTCCTATAGGCAAGGACAAGTACGGCAGTCTTTCCGCCTCAGTTCCGCCCCGCACGCAGTCCGTTCAGGTCTTGCGGTAGATGTCAATTTGACGACGTAGCTGATTGGATGATGCGTGGAGGCTGAAGCCTTCATCTCGCAGCAATCCAGCGAACGAAGTTTCAGGCCTGAATTTCAGTTTCGCTAGATTTGCAGCAAAGTGTGGGGCGGCATTTGGACGGACAGCCTTTTCGTATGATTCCCAGGTTTGCAACTGGATGACCAGGTAGCCGCCTGATGTGAGCGATTCCTGGCATTTGCGAAAGAAGGCCATGAGACCATCATCCAGGTGCTCGAGATGAATCCATTTAATCACATTCAAAGCCAGGATGACGTCGTAAGGGCCTGAGATGGCCGGGTCGGTTGATGAGACGCAGTCTGCAGCGATAAAGCGCACACGAGGCCAGCTAGAAGGAGAAGGTGCGGAAGCAGGATTGTGGCCGTACTTGAGTATGGCGGACATGGGGAAGTAGTCGACTTCAGGCGCAGAACCCTCAGTTTGGGGCGGACGAACACGTGAAGAACGCAGAGCCAAAAGGTCACCGGCCTTCTTGACCAGTTGCGGGTCGATGTCGACTCCGACCACGTCCTGAGCGCCGAAATCAAAGGCTGGGAAGGTGATATTAGCAGGGCCATGTATAATCGGTTGGAGCACTGGCAAGGGGATCCTGTCCCCTTCACATACCAAGCTGGATCCCAACGCTTCCGTCATTGCTCCCCAAGTCGCAGCAGCGCTGGCCCTTGAATGAGATGCCTAGGCTGTCGATCAAAGCCAAGCGCGGATCAGGGACATGAGTGGCCGGCGGCTTTCCAAGCTGGTGGTTAGGCCCCAGGTAGTCTGGCTGGTCAGCGAGGCCAAAGTGAAAGGGGGGAGCGGGTGGGGGAGGTGCAATTGCCGGGCGGATGGCAGACAGCAAATTGCGAGAGAGTGAATAGAGTGGGCGGTACCGGTATAATTCCCCCAGTTGGTGGACTTGGTGGGCATGATAGGCGAGGGAGGTCGATCGTCGGAGGTTTTCGTTGCGGCGAGCAGGCAAGCAGACGAGACGGGTGAGAGGCTTACCAGGACGGGCGCTAGGACAGGGTTGAGGGGTGGTGTGGCGGGAAGAGTGCAGGAGGATGAGCATCGATGGGTGTGGTGGTTGAGGGGAGGATGTGATTCGCCCAAAGCGGGCTGGCGGTGAATTAGCGTCGCGGAATGGGCAGGTGCTCTCCATCGCGCCTGGCCCCGCATTGCAGCATCTCGGCCACGATGGTGAAGCAAGCAGGCTGGTTGGGATTGTGGGCACCACCATGCAGGAGGAGATGCAAGAGGAGCAAGAGGCGCAAGATGCAAGAGATGCACGATGAAATCGACACGGGGCAACGGGCGGAGCTCACGAGTACGGGTCGGCGGCGCGTACCTGCGCTTTGCTATCGACCTCCCCGAAACATCAACACGTCTGCGCTAGCGTGTGACTCTGGGCCGCATCGGCAAGGGTGCACGATGTCTCTCCGCGAGCAGCCCACGATGGACGATGGGGAGCGGGCAAGGCAGGAGCAGCAGCCGTGGGTGGAAGGCGAGGGAAGGGACGACGGTTGTCGAGCGGAAGGAGCCATCCACTAGTCGACGTTGCAACTTCCACCTTCCCAACGCGCGCGACGCAGGGCATCTCTGTGGCGCACACTGCCCAGCACGCACCGAGCACACTTTCCTCACCCTCACTCACGCTCACCCACCCTCACCCACCCTCACCCGCGTTTTCACGCTCACCCTCACGCTCACCCTCACCCTCTCCGCATGACTGTCCATCGCATGTACGTAGTAGGTGCTGCAGCGTCGGTCGGTACCTGCCTACCTACCTGACTACCCACCTACTACGTACATGAATCAAATTATCGATTGCTAGTGCACACCACGGTACGCTCAAACGGCCCACTGCCAGCTGGCGTGGCATCATGCGTATGCGAAGAGGCAGGGTGGAGCCATAGCAAAGATAGCACGCGAATATGTGCGAGATGACGGCCAACATGAAGTCCACGACATGCTGGCTGGTTGGGGTATAGTATGCGTAGTAGAGGTGGACCACCACCGGGATCTGCTCCAAAGCCGTTGAATCTTCAGAACCACATCCCCGGCTCGCGGAGGCAGGGAAGGCTCGGGCAGAGCCAATAGCCGGCGGGCTGTGATTCGCAGGCGGCGCCCTCATATGGCTTTTCCTGGTTCGACGCAGTCCGGCAATGCCCAAAACACCCTCGCGTCCGTCGCCCACGGGCTCTATGGGCAAGCCTGGGAACCGTCGTGCTCAATGCGGCACTGGCCAATGCGACGATGCTACCCTCCCGCACCCTTCTGTTGGAGGCCGTGGCTGTGGGAGGTGACAGCGCAATCTAGCATCGCGATATTGGCACCGAGGAACAGTGCGACTGCGACCTCTACCTAGTCGTGTTTGCCCATGCCCTGGCTTTAGCCGTCCAATTTGTGTCGGCAGCGTGAGCACCGGGAGCGAGCACACGACGCCCGTCGCGCCAATCGTCGTCTGCAGCTGCCAGTGCCAGTCAATGCCAATGACACCGGCGAGTGCTCTCGAGGCTGCAGCGACGGCGACAGCGACAGCTCACCCAAATATAATACCTTGGCGAGGTCATTCCGCCTGGGATGAGACCCATGCGCGTTGATTGATACAGCCATGGGAAACAAGCCCCATCCATGACCCTTCGTCCAAGCTCTCGCTCCCATCCCGGTCGTTGTCTGAGCGCTCCGCTCTGGCGATCCTCTGGGCTTTGCCCGCCGACATAAAACTAAATGCCCGCCACTCGAGGCATTCCTGACGACTCCTTGGACGCTGTGTCCTGCACTACAACCACTCCCTGGCCGCCCCATCGCAAATCCAGTTGGCACACCCGGTCTCCACCCCCCCCGATCCGGCTTCCTGCAGCACCTGCGAACAAATAAACTACCGCATGCCCCAACCACCAGATGCTCCGTCGCTTCATCCCTCCCGGCCAACTCCAGATATGACCGAGACTCAGAAGCTGCCTGCCTTTTCAACACCCGCCATTTTCGACTTCTCTCGACGTCTGCCGCCCCTCCAGATTCCGCCCGACACTGTACCACCTGAGCGTCCGGACTACCCTTTCCGCTCTCCCATCACCCAGCTGCCATCGATACAGCCTAATCTACCTCCACGACACCCCCAGCACCCCGCGACGTCACTTCCTCGCCATGCGGCACCAGTGGAAACGTTGCTCCATTCGAACCCATACACCCCCCCGCGATCAGACCCCCCGTACTCGCCACGGCAATATGGCCCGGCAGTATCACCGCGCACCGAATTCGACCCCAGAGGTCCTCGTCGACTGGTCGAGCAACGGTACCAGTACGAAGACGTCCGACCCGCCCATCGTCCTCCGCCGCATCATGAGCAGCCGTACGCACCCCTTACGTCGCCGGTGGAGCAGCGGCCCTATGCTCCTCTCCCGTCACCCGGCTACACGCCAAGTTATGCATCAAGTTCCACTCCATTCCGCGGGTCGGTGGGTTCACACCGTGGATCCGTCCCCAATTCCCTGGCACCACTGGCGTATCCCGAGCCTCCAACGGCTGGCCCTCTCCCTCGCCAAGTCCCTCGCCCTGGGTCCATACCGCAGCCCGTCTACAACGAACAACTGTAAGCATGCTTTCCAACTCGATCGGGAAGGTGAATCCCGCTGACCAGGCTAGGAACCTCAACTACGAGCTTCGCGTACGACAACAACCCATTGCGGCGCGAGCATGCGGATTTGGCGAGAGAGATCGCAGGGTCATCGACCCGCCGCCCATCATTCAGCTGATTGTCACGGACCCCAAGACTGGCGTTGCAGAGCAGGAAGAGCTGCGTTACTCGCTAAACGTCGTGCACTGCACATTGTGGAATGCGGAGGGGACGAGCGAGGAGACGGCGCTGTACCAACCCGACCGAAGGACGACGCGGCGGTTAATGGGCCAGCTGGTAGCGTCGCCCTCGGTAGCCAAAGACGAGCATGATGTAGAGGGCTGTTTTTTCTGTTTCCCGGATCTGTCCTGCCGCACCCACGGCAGGTATCGTTTGCGATTCGTTCTCATGCGGCTCGACCCCATGAATCTCCACGTGGGCGGATTCTCGCCGATTCTCAACGAGGTCCTCAGCGACGTGTTTACCGTGTACACGGCCAAGGACTTCCCTGGGATGCGGCCGAGCAGTGCCCTCACACGGGCACTGAAGCTGCAGGGGTGCAACATCCAAGTCAAGAAGGGCAACGAAAAGGCACTGGCGCGCAAACGACTGACGCAAAGTCAAGACCATGACAACAACAACGACGACGACGACGAATCAAAGCGACGGCGCAAGGAGTGATGGTGTTTCGGTAATCATGGTTGGCACGAGGGGCTTTTTTTTATCAGATGGAGCAACACGGGAGGCGTAGTGGTTATTCTGGATATCTGAGGCATCTTCATCGATATCAGCTAGCATTTTCACGGCCAGACGAACGACACCGACACTCGAAGTGTTGACAGGGCGGTGGATCGCACGCTCGGAGATTTGCACACCGAGCGAGGGTCGGCAGGGTAGGAGGGATTTACCAGAGCATCGGAAGCATGATACCACCTGCGTTGTGCTTGTGCAGATACGATAGCAAAACAAAAACATTTCCTGCGGTCTGCACCCCCGTCGTCTTCTGCATCCAAGGCGTGAAGGCATGACGTGAGGTTGAGATTGACTTGACTTGAAGGATGATAGGCGCGAGCCTCGACCGATTGGTGCTAGCGCACGTTCGAGCAGGCAAGCCCCACCCGCGGTGCTTACATAGTACGAGGTACCTAGTGCGTCGTGCTTCTGGAAATTTTTCGACGCCGGTGGGGTTCTTGTCTTCTTCTCTCCCTCTCCCTTCCCCCAACTTGTGCTCGACACCATAGCAACAGACACCGCAAGCAGCCATGAAGTACGTGCTCGTGTCTGGTGGTGTCATCAGCGGCGTGGGGAAGGTAAGACTTGTAGTCGAGTAGGCACTGTCTGATGATGGCTAACCGCAGCACGTAGGGCATAATAGGTATGGTATGCCAGCACACGCTCGAGCTTGCGTGTTGGGGCGGGCCATTGGCAGACTGGACTTACGCGTCATAGCCTCCTCGACCGGTCTTCTGCTCAAGACAATTGGTCTCAAGATAAGTGCAGCGACCTGACGCGTCGGCTCGGCCGTCGTGTGCTGTGTACTGACGCTCCAGCACGTCTCGTCGATCAAGGTCGACCCGTACCTCAATGTCGATGCGGGGACCATGAACCCGAAGGAGTGCGTCCACCGCGTGTACGGACGACCGTGGCGCCCGCTGATGCTCATTTCATTGCAGGCACGGCGAAGTATTCGTCCTCTCCGACGGCGGCGAGGTCGACCTCGACCTGGGCAACTACGAGCGGTACCTCAACATCACCTTGACCCGCGATAACAACATCACCACGGGCAAGATCTATGGGCACGTCATCCAGCGCGAGCGCAAAGGCGACTATCTGGGCAAGACGGTGCAGGTCGTGCCCCACATCACGGATGCGATTCAGGACTGGATCGAGAGGGTTGCGAGGGTGCCCGTGGATGACTCCAACGAGCAACCCGACGTTTGTATAATTGAGCTGGGAGGCACCGTGGGGGATATCGAGAGCATGCCCTTCGTCGAAGCTCTGACGCAGTTGAGGCGCCGCGCGGGCAAGGACAACTTCTTGCAGGTACGTTTGAACAAGAACAAGAGCGTGCCGACACCCTTTTGGATCGGCCATGCTGATTTTGTACCCCCCAAGATTCACGTCTCGTACGTGCCTGTTATCCACGGCGAGCAGAAGACCAAGCCGACACAGCAGGCAATCAAGGCCGTCCGTAGTGCCGGCTTCGTTCCAGATCTGATCGCCTGCCGTTGCGAAATCGACCTCGATCGTGGCGCCATGAACAAAATCGCACACTTTTGCCAGGTCGACTTGGAGCAAGTCATCATGGTCAAGGATATGCCGTCCACCTATCAAGTTCCCATGCTTCTCGAGCAACAAGGCCTCATCCCGCTTCTCAAGAAAATCCTCGCTCTCGATAATCTCGCTCTTTCCGATTCCCTGACGAAGAAGGGACAAGTCACATGGGCACAATGGAACCGCCTGACCGAGTCTGTTGTCCGATCCCCCGACCTCGTTACCATCGCTCTCGTTGGAAAGTACATCGAGCTGCACGATTCGTACCTCTCTGTCATCAAGTCGCTTGAGCATAGCGCCATGCGCTGCGGTCGCAAGCTCGCTATCCGCTGGGTCGACGCAGAGCACCTGGAGAAGAAGACGCAGGATTCGGATCCCGCAAATTATCACACAGCCTGGAAAGATGTCTGCACCGCCTCGGGTGTTCTTGTCCCTGGCGGCTTCGGTTTGCGTGGCACGGAGGGCATGATACTGGCCGCAAGGTGGGCACGCACGAACAAGATACCATACCTGGGTGTCTGCTTGGGCATGCAAGTCGCCGTCATCGAGTACGCCCGCCACGTCTGCGGTATCACGGACGCTACATCCAGTGAATTCAACGACGCTGCCGCCAACAAGCTCATCATCCACATGGCCGAGATCGACAAGGAGACCATGGGCGCTACCATGCGCCTCGGTCTGCATCCCACCCTCTTCCAGTCCGACAGCGAATGGTCACGTCTGCGCGCACTGTATCACGGCAAGAAGGAGATTCTGGAACGCCATCGTCACCGCTACGAAGTGAATCCCGAGTACATTGAGACGCTTGAGAAGGGCGGTCTTAGCTTCATCGGCAAGGACGATCTCGGAGTGAGGATGGAGGTCATCGAGATCAAGGACCACCCGTGGTTTGTCGGCGTGCAGTTTCATCCCGAGTACCTGTCGCGCGTCTTGGACCCCAGTCGCCCGTATCTCGGCTTCATTGCCGCCAGCTCGGGACAGCTCGACAAGATCACGGCAGAGTACCAGAAGGGTGCGGATGCCCTTGCGCTTCCCCATGGTGTGAATGGCGTCGCTTTGAACAGTGAGTTGGGCATGTTCTAGGAGTGGGTGCCATCGACACTGGCATAGATGCAAAAGACGGCAACTGTTTCGGCGTTATTAGGTTCAGACTAGAGGTATAATGAACGGTCAACGGTCAGGCTTTGTCCACATTGCATGATTATGAAGGAATTGTATCACAGTACCGGTAGTGTAGATGTAATCAAACCGAATTCACAAAATGTCACCCTTTGGTGCATGGTCGTGTGTCGTGAGTCAAGGTCCGGCACCGGTATCCAGACTCGAAGCCATCGATCAACACTGCGAACGTGATGGAGGATTAGACGGCACAGCAAGCATGGGTAGGTACCAAGTACGTGATGCAAGTTCGAGGAGAAAGTTTGATTTAGGCCAAAAACAAAAACGAAAAAAGAAACAAAGGACAAGATGAGACGAGACGAGACGAGACACCACGCTACGCTACGCCACGCTACGCCAGATATGCAGAGGATACCGCTAACCAACTCGTGGCCCCAGCCCAACACGGACCGAGACACCAGCACCAGCACCAGCACCAGGTAGGTGTATGTGGGCAACACACCACATGGCGGATACATACACGGAAGCAAGTCGACCGACCTAGAACACTTCACACGGTCGTCGCTGCCCCAAAAGACAAAAATCAACACCCCTCCCTCCCCCTTCCATCATCATCCCTTCCCACCACCCTTCCTATAAACCAAACGATTCCGAACCTTTCCCGCCCTTGACTCCAGCCGATATTCCCTCACCCCACCGGTGGTACCGGCTCTGACCCAGCTCGAGCCCGCCCCGAGACCCATCAACGCCATACAAAAGCACATTCATGAACGAGACCAGGCCGGTCATGCCTTGGTCTGCTTCTTCGCAGTCCCAATATGCGTATTGTGCACCTTGGTAGCGAATTTGAGCGATGTGACCGTCTCCTGAAGATGGGCCTGCAGCGGCGACACCATGACGAACATGAGTGTCTTGGAGTTGCCGCCGAGCGAGTATTGAAGAAGGTAGGTCAACTGATGCGGAATAAGCGTTCTGCCTCTCACGAATGGGTTGGGGTGTGAACGTTGACCTACTTTTGAGTTCCTGTACGGGACATGCGAGCCCTCCTTCGCTGACCCGAGGGCGTTGATCACGTCACCCAAACAGCTGAGTGACTTGTTGATGTTCTGCGTCTCCTTCAAGCGTGCGCCTTCCACTTTGCTGTGCTCCAGCCTCTCGGAACCGGCGAGGTCAACCAGGTTGAGGGTGCCCTCGCTCTTCTCGCCCGTGATGCTGTTTAGGCCGACCAGCTTCAAGATGAAGACCGAGTGCGATCGGGACGAGCGCATATTCGCTTTCGTGGCGGCCACGCTCCTGTTCTTGCTGGCTCGAGAGAGTATCTCCTCGACACGGTGTGGGCCATCGAGCTCCACGCTGACTGCGTTCTCGAGCGTGGTTTGCTTCTTTGCCGGGTCATGCCGTACTTCGAGTTTCTTCTTGTCGATGTCTTCTGAGCGGCCGAGCAGGTCGTTGTATGCCTCGTTGTAGACTTCGACAAACGATCCCTCCATCTTGTATCGCCAGCCCTTCTCTTCGAGACGCTTGGCTTCGGCGTAGATCTGCGCAGTGGCACGTGGGATCATGCCGTCCTCTGAAGACATCGTGTACGTCTTTCCGGAACCGGTCTGGCCATAGCAGAAGATGCAAACGTTGTAGCCGTCCAAGGCGCTCTGGACGAGCTGGCTAATCTCCTCAAACACCTCGGCATTCTGCGACGAGGGGCTGAAGACACGGTCAAAGGCATACGAGTATGTCTGCGTCGTGTTGGTTCCCATGGCGCTGGTCTTTTCCGGTCCTTGCACGGCGACCTCCTTGCTGTCCGTATCCGAGTCAGGGAATGCAATCTTCGCAGGCTCGATCTCCGAAGCGTGCGTGGGTCGTACACGGCACATGACTCGGATATTGCCCTTCAGCTCTTGAACTTGGTTGTGAAGCTTCCTTCGCAACGTCTCCTCCTGTCGCAATTTTTCATGTGCGAGCGCGGCAGCTTCAATGGCCTCCTGCATCCGCGCATGGAGATCGTTGAATGCAGACGACTGGGCTTGACTGTCCGATTCTAGGAAATGGATCTTTTCCCTCATCGCCTTGTTGGAAGCCTCCAGTGTCAGGTTGAGCGTCGTGCTTTCCGCAAGCTGGGACTGTAGACCGCTCTTCAACGTCCGCTCGCGGTCCAGCTCCGCTTTGACGTTGGTCAGCTCGCCCTGGACGAGCTGTGCCTCACGTTCCTTGGTCTCCGCATCCAGTCCAGCGTTCCTGAGCTTGATGACGAATTCCGCTTGAACATCTTGTGCCTCTCGCAACCTCTTGCCACGCTCCTCTTCGAGTTCCGTCCCCAGCCTCTTCTCCATCTCCGCCAACTCTCCCGTGTGCATCTTGAGAAGGTTTTCTATTTGCGTCTCGAAATCCTTCCTGGCCTTTTCTGCCGCCTCCTCGTTGTCTCGCCTCAATCGTTCAGAGCCTTTTCGATTTCGGTCTTCGAGGTCTTCCACTTCGCGCTGGTGTTTTCTCCGGAGATCGTCAACTTCGTAGCTATGACTCCTTCGCAGGGTGTCCAGTTCCATGTTGGTGGTGGAGAGGAGGCTCCTGATATCGCGCAAGTCGGTCTTGTATTCGTCGAGCTGCGCCTTGTACTTGGAAATCATGTCTTCCAATTCTGCATCTGTGCAAACGTCAGTGAATCCCTCCACCGCGTAGAGGTACCGAGACTCACTCTTGGTCTTGTAGAGCTTGATGGACTCTTCCAGATTGTCCTGCTTGGTCATGTCCGTCTTGATTTGCTCTCTGAAGGCGTTGAATTCGGCTTCGAGGGATGATACCCTGGCCTCATCGTACACTGGGGCGCGCGTGTTAGCTTGCTTGGTCAAAAAGGGGGTGGGTGTTTCTGCCCGCAACATGGATCCCCTTGAAGGTGTATGCGGCATGGGACGAGGAGGTGGGCCCATTGGCTGGACCGGTGTGTAGCGCGGAATCAAGGAAAGGGTATTTGACTTGAAGGAAACGTCCAGACTCTTGTCAGAAGCACGCCCACGTCCCACGCGACGGCCGCAAGGCTCCCTGCTTGGAGCGTTCAAATAGAGCGCTCCAAAGTCATTCGAGAGCACTTGGCAGTCATCATGGGCAGGGTCTTCTGGAATCGGACCGGTCGGAAAAAGAGATGATGACGGAGAGGAGACTGTGCGTGGATGGGACGAAGAAAAGTGGCTTTCGGCTGCAGCATCAAGGCTGTACATGCGGTTGTGGGGTACTCTCGAGACCTTTTTGGCGACTCTGAGAGCATGCCCATCCCCGGGGTTGGTAGAAATATGAAAAGGTAGCGCACCTTTGGGTTCCGGGTCCTCCTCTTCTCGCTTGGCCATGGCGGTGATGGGACGAGCGCCTTGGTGGTGCGATTTACTTCGGTGGTGGCCGTACGATGACTTCGGCCTCGAGCCGTTGATACTCGCGGCGGCACCTCTCGCTCCAGGGCCAACGCTGTTGCCAAAAGACTTGACAGACTTGGACCGAGACATGGCGTTCGACGGCACGCGGGACGTGGAGGCGGAAAAGGGATGGGCGGCATTCCCGGCGATGTTCTTGACCAGGTTGTTGACCGGGCGCACGCTCGAGGGGGCAGCAATCTTGGAGCCGTAGGGCTCGCCAGCCTTCTCCGCCAGCGTCTTCCGCACCTTCGCCTGCGACTCGGGCACTGCCATTGTCAGCGGGCACCCGGGCTCGGGAACGATGTCCTCCTTACGGCCTGATGGCTTGTGTTTGATGCTCCCGTTGTGCGGGGGCAATGCGCCGCGGGCGTTCGTCAACGCGTCCGACATTTCGACGAGGCCGGGCTCTCGTCTGGGCGACGTGGGGAGGGCTATCTTGGACGGGGGGCGTATGCCCGTGGGCTTCACCAAGCTCTGCGATGCGGTCAGCCAGCCGTGGTGCGCATGCGGATGCGGATGGGGGCTGCCTACCTGGCTTTCGGAGGCGGAATCCATGGGTTGAGGATTCAGTGCGTGACTCCAAAGAGTGGACGATGCTGACAGCGCATTCTGGTTGCGGATTCTGGTGGCGGCGAGTTGCACAGGGCCGTTGCGGGTGGTGGGCGGTGGTGATGCGGCGATGGAGTGTTTGGGCAGAGCCGAGAGTAAACAGAGCAGATCCCTGTCGCTGTCGCTGCTCGGCACCAGCACCCATGCGGCCTAGCGCAGCAGTAGCCCAGCGCGATAGTAGCCCAGCGCGATAGAGGGTAGCCCAGCGCGAGACACATGCACTTCCATGTGAATGCATTGACGAATGCATACCGTCTGACGGTTCCGCTTACATGTTGTAATTATCCCTCTCCCGCTATCGATCCAAGATGGGTTCGGGGACAGGTACTTCAATAGCAACTTTTAAGTTAAATAACCAAAGCTATCTACCGGGCCACAGTGCAGCGTCAGACCCACCACCTCTGTCGATTGGTACCATGGCAGCGCCTCCACTCGAAGGCCGACCGGATTTTCCCCGTGGCAAAAAGACGCGCATGCTGTGCTATCGAGCCGTTTCCGGAGTCTTCGCACACCACCACCACCCGTGACCTGGTGTACACGGGATGTGTTAGGATCGGCAGATGCGTGCGACGGACCGCACTCGCCACAGCCGTCAAACGGCCAATCACTGCGGACGACATCTGTCACATGCCGTCAGCCTTTTCCGCACGTTGTCGACGGATGCCCATCTGGAAATGCGGTGATGGCCGCGAGTGAGGTTGCTGCAAGGTCCGCTGCCGACGGGGGTCATCGCGGCGGAGATGCTCTGAGTGGAGCGCTCTCCACGGCTGCCTTGGCTGTGATAGGCCGGGTCTTCGCGATGTGCATGCTAACCGCCGTGGACGGATGGTCTGTGGCTGCTGGCTGCACAAATGGCCACGGCCTGTTGATGGATGGATGCATGGCTCTCCAGACCGTCCTGAATCTGCCCTCTTTTTTTTTGGAGGCGCGGCAAAGGGTGCGTGAGCGGTGGATGGATGCGCAGGGGAGTGCTTGGGGGGAGGGAATGGGCGGGTGTGGTGCTGCATCTGCGTCTGGGGGCGTGACGGGTTGCTCTCTGATGGCCGCTTACTAGGCCGCCCAGCCCGCATCGTCCAATCCATAAAGCGGCCCCTGTCGCCGCCTCGTGTGGCCCATTACCGTGAGCGTGAGCGTGAGCGTGAGCCAGAGTCCATCCGCACTGCCAACAAAGCAGACGTTCCCACCCGTCTCGGGACCGCGCTCTTCGCACCGTGGAATATCGCCTCGACCCTCCCTCTGCTCACCTTTCTCGTCGCCAAACGCTGCGGTTCCTGGGCCCGGCTTCTCAGAGCGAAGGCAATTTCCCTCCCCGTACTAAGCGAACCCAGCCGCCCCATTACGCTGAGCTTCCTTCCGCATCGAAGCTCCCCCTAACACACCTCTCCTCCCGCCGCTTAACACGCGCACGCCCTCTGCGATTGCCCTTCCTCTCGACTCCCGACTCTCGACTCCCGACTCCCGCCTCGAGTCGACTCCACGCCGGCTGCATTCAGGTTGTGCAATCGAACCGGGCAAACAGGGACAGAGCTATTGCGCCGCCAGCCCGTCCGCCGCTTACTCACCCGACCATACCTACCAGCCGTACCCACGCGACAAACCCGAGGAGCCACTCTCGTCGCCAACGTCACGTTGCTTCCATTCGTTGATCGCGCGCTTCTGACCTCTCCGTCGCTCCACCATGAGCGAGCAGGTCCAGCCCCCCAGCGACGCTCCCGGCCAGTCGCCGTCCGGGAAGCCTGTCGCCAGCCTCGAGCAGCCTAACGGAACTGGTACGTCCATGACAGTCCATGACACAACGACAGCCACGACGGAGCTGCCTGCCACCCAGCACCTGCTAACAAGCCCCTTCAGCCGCCGCCGCCGCCACGGCCACACCCGCCACGGCCACAGCAATACCGCCGCGATCGTCGTCTCGACGCCCGTCGTCCGAGGAATTGCGGAAGACGGCGTCCAAGTCTTCGGAGGCGGGGGGGAGTACGGCGGCGCCCGCAAACGAGCCGAAGAAGAAGCGGTCGTTCCTCAACATCCCGCGTTCCAACTCGCAGTCCAATGAAGAGCCCACACCCACCGGCACCGGGCTCAGCGGCGCGACCGTGGCCGACTCGGAGAGCGTTGGCCGAGGCTCCAAGCGGAGTTTTCTGGGCAGGAAGCGGGCAGGTAGTGCCGCCAGCAGCAAGCGTTCGCAGCAGCAGCAGCAGCTCGCAGCCTCGGAGAAGGCCGAACAGCCGCCCCCCGTCCCGTCGGCAGCGCAACGCGAGGGCTCGACACGGAGCAAATCGAAGAAGTCGGGCGGCCTGCTTTCGTGCCTGCCCTGTTTCGCGCCCAAGCACGACGACGCAGCCGGTTCGGAAACTCCCCTGGAGAATGCCAAACAAGCTGGCCCTGTGAAGCCGGGACGGACCTCGCAGGCCACCCCCATCAAGAAGCAGGATCCGACCGCCGAGTCGAGTACCGCAGACTCCAAAGAACCTCTCGATGAAAAGTCGTCTGGCGAAGCGTTTGGCGAGCGTTCGGAAAAGCCTCATAGCGATGGTACGACGGAGAGCGCTGCGGCCGACGTCCCCACGATTGTGACAAGAAGCTCCTCCAAAAAGCAATCGGCAGACCAACCGCTCCCGCCTCTGCCGGACCAGCCAGGTACCCTGCAAACGGGATCGCCCCAGATCAATGTGCAGCAGCCCACTCCGGGAACGACACCTGTGCAGCCCAGACCGTCCCATGAGCAGGAGCAGATTATTCACGACCGGACCGACTCTCAGGAAGAGAAGGACCAGGACATTGAGATGAACGATGTGCCGCTCGCCGCAAACGAGGTCCGTCACGAGGGAGAAGAGACCTCTGGCAAGGCCCAGAATGAAATTCCTCCCAAGGTCGACCTGCCTCCTCCACCTCCGCTCGAGCAGCGGCAAAACGCTGTGCGGGATCAAGTTTCGGAGACCAGCTTGTCGGAGCCACAGCAGAAGTACCTTTTGGGCCCGTTACGACCCGAATTCAAGGGCAAGAAGTGTCTGGTTCTCGACCTGGATGAGACGTTGGTGCACAGCAGTTTCAAGGCAAGAGACCATGACCCCGGGCGGTCCTACAGATGCTAACCGATGCAGATACTCGCCCAGGCTGACTTTACCATTCCCGTCGAGATTGAAGGCCAGTACCACAACGTTTATGTCATCAAACGACCTGGTGTGGATCAGTTCATGAAGCGAGTTGGTGAGCTGTACGAAGTCGTGGTCTTCACCGCATCCGTGTCGAAGGTACGTGTGTCGCGGGCAGACGTCGGAGAGCTTGAACTGACTTTTGAGCAGTACGGCGATCCTCTGCTGGATCAATTGGACATCCATGGCGTTGTCCACCACAGGCTGTTCCGAGAAAGTTGTTACAACCACCAGGGAAACTACGTCAAGGTAAGGGAACTTGCACGGCCTCCCTCCAACCCATGCTGATCAATGCGGCAGGACCTTTCACAAATTGGCCGAGACCTGAAGGACACCATTATTATCGACAACTCGCCCACCTCGTACATCTTTCACCCGCAACACGCCGTCCCAATCAGCAGCTGGTTCTCTGACGCCCACGACAACGAATTGCTCGACCTGATACCCGTTCTTGAGGACCTTGCCGGTTCGCAGGTCAGCGACGTGAGCCTGGTACTCGACGTTGGCCTGTAGGCGTTCGATCAGCCCGGCATTTTCACCCGATTCACGACACGTACCTAATACCCCGCCCTTGACTTTCTCCCCGGAAAGTGCAGTGTGAACACACCCTTTCATTTCGGAAGAGCATCTGCGAAGATGGCTGCTTCTAGACTGTACTTTTGTAATCACCTTTGTAATCTGCATCAGGAGCGGGTCACATGCATGCAGCACCGTTGAGCGATCATAGTTTGGAGAATACCACGACCCCCTCCCGTTGATTTCGTCTCTGGTGTGGACATGATGATTGTGCATCTCTCCCCCCCCCCCATACCCCCACCATCTACCCTTTTCCTCGGCCGCGCGCAGATCGTCGACGTTGTCAATACAAAAGTACCTACGCTTCTCATACCAGGCGCGGGCTCGGACATATCCATCTTCATTTTCCTTGTCATCATTTTCTTTGTCAAAGAGGGAAGGCTGCAAATGAGCGAAAATATGGGTGTTGGTGTTGAGCGGGTACTTTGGACACCCTAATCTTTTTTGGCATTACCACCTGTGTGGCCTCTTACATGTGGGTGTGCGATACCACCCAGACACTTTTTTCCTTTGTACACCTTGGTTCGACCTTCGTCCCCCCCTCCCTAGCACTCTCGATTTTGGAACGCAAGTGGATGCAGCATCGCTGGCGGGAGCGACTGGACCTTTTAGCTTTCTTTGCGTATTCGTTTAGTTATTCAGGAGCGTCTTCTTTGCATGGTTGGTGAGGTCGCGCAGCCGGCCCGCGATATGGGCATTTCCTCTTCTTAATAGCTTTTCTCTCGGACCGGTGTGGTGATTGTTGGTTGATCGAGGGGCTGCGTGTGGGGATGTGCCGGAGTGGATGGAGCGTGGGATGGCGAAGAGCTGCGCAGGGCTGCGTAGGGCCGCGTAGGGCTGCGTAGGGGTGTAGGTGTAGGTAGTCTGGAATACATGGGGTAAACTTTGCACCGTGTCTATACTCGACCCCTTCCTTCCCCGGCGCCTCTGGAAGGCCGAAACCAAACCTCGCGGTTGGAAGATCTTGGCAGCCGCCAGAACAACCGAATTTCTTTCACATGCATTTGACGTTTTTGCATGACTCGCTTGCCTGGAACAGGGCCTCTTCCGCGCCTGCGACAGTCGATGGCAGGCTGACACCTCGTCATACACACTCTCCCGATAAGCACGTAGCGCTCACACCCGTGCCAGGCGTATGCATCGACTCATAATTCTCCGGTAGCACGTCTCGTCGCTCTACCCAGCAGAACGCCACCAGCAACCCACACGTCATGGAGAAGTACTCGCAATTTCGTGACTCAGGTATGCGCAGCACCTATTCTGTTCATTGTTGCGGACGACGCACACGGCGGCCGGGCGCTGACGAGACATTTGCATCCGCGCAGGCACAGGCATAGCGCCTTTTCTGCCCATCCCAAACCCACCCGCCGGCATCTGGACGCCCCTTCACTTCCTCCTCTTCTTCCTCCGCGCGCCCTTCGTCCTCTCCCTCTCGCTCCTCTACTTCGTCTTCCTCGAGTCCCTCCCCGTCGGCAACCTGGTCAAGAAATGTGCGTTGTGGGTGATTCTCGTGATACCGGGTGTGTGGTGGGTGGACCTCCAGGTCGACGGCGTGAAGAGGGGCAGGCTGGCCGAGAAGCAGAATCATCTCCCGCACGCGGGCACCATCATAGCAGCTAGCTTCGTGAGCCCGCTGGATCCGCTGTACCTGGCAGGTATCTTCACGCCGGTATTCACGCGGAGCTGGGCGACGGAAACGAAAGTCGAAGCCATCTCCCTCTTCCGCGCCATCTGTCTTGCGTTCTCGAAGCCGGAACCCAAGCCCCCGAGGGGCGCAAAGCTGGTCACGCTGAAGGAACTCACAGAGCGTTATCCCGATTCGATCATCTGCGTGTTCCCGGAGACGACGACGACCAACGGAAGGGGGGTGCTGCGTTTCAGCCCCAGCCTTCTTACCGCAGACCCGAGGACCAAGATTTACCCTGTCCATGTCAAGTACACGCCCGGCGACATCACGACCCCGGTCCCCGGCACGGCGATGAGCTGGATGTGGAGACTGCTCTCGAAACCTACGCATTACATGCGCGTGCGCATTGCGAGGCACATGTACAACACCACGTTGGAGCCTGAAGCGTCCAAGGCCACCGCGGTGGACATGGGCTTTGATACGAATATTTTCGACAGCCCGCATATGCGGGACGGGGTGGGAAGTGCGGATGAAGAGAAGGAGCTGGTGTGGCTGGAGGGCATCAGGGAGGATTTTGCGAGGCTGGGGAGGGTCAAGAGGACGGCTTTGGGGGTCGAGGACAAGGTGGAGTTTGTGAAGATTTGGAAAAGCAGGAGGAGGTAGTGGGCGGTGAGATTTGAGATTCGAGGCAAGGGGTCGCATAGCAGGAACCATCTTCGACCATCATCACCATCATCATCATCATCTATTGGATTGTTACGGAAAGAAACGACATCTGCTGGAGCTTGATTGCTAAGCAAGATCTCTCTTCCCGAACGGGCAACCACATGACAGCCATCATCAGACTTTATAGAAATCAAAACTGCTTCCAATCAACAAGACATCCCGCGTGTTTTCCCAACCACTGACGCCGCCGTGCCTTGCAGGTCCACCCCGCCCCGCAGAAGCAGAGAAAGGAAGCCCCCTGCACAAAATTTAAGCTTTGGCGCCAACGTAGCCGTCGTCGTCGTGCATGAGCATTCCGCCATCGCCGTCACCCGTGATAATTACTATTACATCCACAAGCACGACATCGCCCCACGCAGCTCTTTACTGCACACCGGCGTGCTCCTGTAAGCTCCACATAGTCGCCACCAGCTTCCACCGCGGAATCGCCATTTGAACGTCGCAGCAATCATGGCGGACAAAGCCCCGCACATCGAGGTCGACCCCGCAGCTACGAACGCAACCACGACCGGGGTGCACGACGCAGAGGACAAGGAGGACAAGCCTAGGGACAGCAAAGGTTGGGATGGCAAGCTGAGGTTAGATAAGAGCGTGTTGACCAACGGGCCGCACGATGGGAAGGTCGAGAGCGATGCAGAGGCGGAGGCGGAGTCGGAAGACGATAGCGAGGGAGAAGACGCGGACGCCAAAGGGGAAGCAGGCACAGGAAAGAAGGCGGAGGTGGTGCAGGGGGAGGCGGTAGAAGGGGAGCAGCTGGCACCGGATGAGGATCTGTTGGACGAGTACCCGGAGGATGAGGATGAGATTGATCTTGTGCATCAACGGGTGGCGAGCATGTCTGCGCTGAAGCTGGAAAGGTTCAAGAAATTGAGAGTATGCTTCCTCTTCCTACACGCATTGGGACCCAAGCTGACCGGTGGAAACAGCGCCTCTGCCTCCGACAGAATGCAATTCTGGACGTCGAGTTACCGGACTCCCTTGCACCCACGCTCGTCGAACTCGATCTCTATGATAACCTCATCTCGCATATGCGCGGTTTTGACGCCTTCACCGAACTCGAGTCCCTCGATCTCTCGTTCAACAAGATCAAGCATATCAAGCGCGTCAACCATCTTACCAAGCTGAAGGACTTGTACTTTGTACAGAACAAGATTAGCAAGATTGAGAATCTGGATGGGCTGAGTAACCTCAGGCAGGTGGAATTCGGCGCCAACAGAATACGGGTATGTGAACCGAACGTGGGTGAGAAGAGGGGACGGCCTGGGGAGAAAGAGGATGGCTAACGTTTTGCGCAGGAGATTCAGAACCTGGAGACCCTCACCGGCCTCGAAGAACTCTGGCTCGGCAAGAACAAGATCACCGAACTCAAGGGCCTCTCCACCCTCACCAACCTAAAGATCCTCTCCATCCAATCCAACCGTCTGACCTCGCTCTCCGGCCTCTCCGCCGTGCCCTCCCTCGAAGAACTCTACATCTCCCACAACGCCATCACCTCCCTCGCGGGCATCTCTTCCAACACCAACCTCCGCAACATCGACATCTCCTCGAACCCCATCACGCATCTCGAAGGACTGAAACCGCTGGCCAAGCTGCAAGAATTCTGGGCGAGCAACTGTCTTCTGGAAAGCTTCGAGGAGGTGGAGAAGGAGCTGGGAGACGCGGAGGAGCTCGAGACGGTGTATTTTGAGGGGAATCCGTTGCAGAGGAGGCAGATGGCACTGTATAGGAATAAAGTCAGGTTGGCGTTGCCGAGGGTTAGGCAGATTGATGCCACGTTTGTGAGGTGAGGGGGGATGCGGAGCGAAGCGAAGAGGTGGAGGACATTGAGAGGTAGAATGAATGGGCATTTGGTCTCGGGCATTGCAAGGTGTTGACTATGGATAAAATATGCATTGCATGAAAATATTCATGATTTCGTGTTACTTGATTCGTATGCGCTTGCATATCTATTCTTTTACTCTGGTCGAAGGTACTTTGCGTTTGTAGTAGTTTGTCGAGTTCATTTGGGGTGGTGTAGTTGATCCCATCCTTCCATCCCTAAGAAAGCCGAGGTCCAAATTTACCCGATACACCATCTATTCCATCCGCATTACCCCTCATACAATCAATAATTCATCCGTTGCTGCATTCGTCCCCTACATAAACACCCCGACGCCGGTTGTTTACACATCACACCACGCTCCGTGGTTCGTGGTTCCCCGCGCTGCAAGCCGCACGTTTAAGCTCGTGCGGGACAAATGCATGCACGCACGCGGAGCACAAAGGTCCGTTCACCGCATATCTTTGACGAAAAAGAGAGTGGATCCGAAAGAAGAGAAATACAGGAGCATTCAGCGGGGAAGGGAGAAGGATGGCATTGAAAGGCCATACTTCACCTCTTGCGATATGTAAACGTCATGTCGAGACTGGGAGATGTATATATGATATGATAGCAAAAGGGGTTTCTCGTTGACATCATGCCGCGTTAAACGTACCCTCCAGATAGTCTGTGATATTAGCCAGGAAGTAGCCCGCTCATCTGTTGAGACTGGTCATTTCGCCTCCATCTCTCCCATCAACCCGCGCATCTCCATCCTTCAGACGGGACGTTTGTCAAGCCGTCTTGGCCATGTCGAAAAAGCCACCTGCGCATATATCCATGCCAATGAAAAACTCACCGAGAACAGACGACGCAAACGCACGCCGCTTCAAGCAAAAAGACACGCACGCAAGACGAAAAGCTCACCCAGAAACCCAGACCACGGTACGGCTCAATCCGTCCTCGCGACACTTCCCAGCAACCTCCATCTTAACCGGCATCGCATATTACCCTTCAGCCAAGCTCTTGCCTCTCATACCTTTGTCGCTGAATCCGGACTGTAGATCCACGTCGACTCGTCAGAAGACTCTGCACCGCTTCCAGGTTCGCCGGCACCACCACCACCACCACCACCACTCCACATACTGTCTACGTTACCCAGTTTCCTTGCCGCTTTCCGTGGGATCTGCACCTGCGCCTGCGCCGTGACGTCGCTCCCTCTCCCCGTATCCAGAGTCTTCAAGTCGAAGCTTTCCAAATCCCCGTGGCCTGTAAACTTGGTAGTCCCATCGCCCCTGCTCTCCAGACCGCCTCCGATGACTTGGCCCAATGAGTTCTGCGTCGCCGTCGTGCCGGTCACACCGCTCGCATCCGTGCCCTCGCTGTGGTACCTGTAGCCCGAGCCTTTGCGTGTGCCGGTTCCGCGACCTCGACGTGCAACAAGCGCTTTCAGGGCGGGGATCGAAGCGCACCATATGCCCATGTTGACCTCGATCATGGACCAGAGGTTTATCGAGACGGAGTCGTAGAAGGGGTCTGAGGATTCGGTGTAGATGCGGATCGAATGGAGACGAACTATGGAAGCGATGCAGGAAAAGACTCCGAGGGAGAAGACGACTATGAGGGCGAATTTTTCGTGGTTGGGGCGTTGGATCCTGAGGAGCGTGCGGACGGGGAGAGCCAGGATCCAGAGATCGGTCAAGATGTTGATGGCGCTTGTTGCTGTTGGCCGGGTTAGTTTCGTCTGCGCGACCTTTTTTGGGGGGGCAAGGGGGTCATGGTACTGTAGAAGAGCGCGGTTGTATTGATACAGCTGCCTTTGACGGCGCCGGTGACGTCCCACATTCGTCTGAGCGGCGTGCATTGTGACAATGTGGCGATGACGCAGATGAGACCGAAGACGGCGAGGAAGTAGATGGTGTATTTGGTCATACGGTCGAAGCTCTTCACCACGGCTAGCATATGGTTAAGTCCCTTGATCCTGTGGGAATAAAGAATGGGAAACTCACCTATCCGAAGGTAGCAGCACAGAATCGACAGCTTGATGAAGAAGACGCAAAAATAATACATGACCTCAATGGCAAGTGTGGTTTTTATGAGACCTTGCATTTGCTCCAAATCGAGTACTTTGCCGCTCAGTCCCATGCCATAGTCTCGCAGAACGAAGATGGCGGCAAGGTACCCGACGACAAGTACCTATCGAGGTCAGTGACGGGTTCCTTGCCGTGGTCGGGAGAGTCTCACCAATGCCCCGATCATCGCAAGATCATCTTTGCCAAAGCTGCGTACGAGAATCGTGCGAGTATACACACGAAGGCCAACGACAAGAACTAAGAGTACATCGGCATTTGGTTGCCAAAAGAAAAAAAATGGGGGGTTCGATGGTAGTAGACTCACTCGAGGTGATGGTGAATGCGGTTGCGACACCAGTACAGACATCCCGCGAGGCTTTTTCTCTGGCATCGGGAACCACGGCCATACTTTGGAGCACGGTTGATCCAACGGGAAGTGATGTTATACAGAACGAACTAATGGTGGGTGCGGACGATATCGCGGTCAGTCGAGTCTATATAACATCGGGCCAAACGTAATTGGTGAGTGGGAACGGAGGGGACCTACGGTTGCATACAGCACTCAGACTTTCGGCAGCACTTGGCCCAGCTAGGGGTATGTCTCCAAATCACCATGACCCCAGCGTACGCAGAGGTTCCCTGACAGCAGTAACGCAGCAGACATCACAATTTGCTGCATGGTACCAAAGTTCAACATCAAGAAAAATGGGTCAGGGGTTTGACGAACTCACGGCTGATCTTTGACCTGAAAAGTCGGGGCAAATCATGGGACGAAAGAGTTGTATGTGGTGGGATGGATGGATGGATGGATGGATGGATGGATGACCTTACATCGTATGTAGGTTTCTGCATCATGGCTCGTTCCTCCTGCGGTTTTTTGATGTCAGGCCTCGATCGTAGTTCTCGTAGCGCGACATCCGTCGTCTATGCGACCATGGCCTCGAGGTGATCCTGTAATCAATCGGTGCTGGAAGCCTCAACCAGCGACTGTACTGCACACTCGGCATGAAGAGGTGTGTGAAAGTTCAAACATATGAGCTTGGCAATCTACCTGATCGTTCTCGTAGGCTATAACGGAGCAACCCTATCCGTCTTAGCTATGTGTTCCTTACAATGCGCTTAAGTAAGCGCGTCGGGTGAATCTACCTTGTACTGCATTAGCCGAAAACGCCGATAGGCTGGGACCATTTCTGACTGTGGACGTCATACTGCATCCAGTTAAGAGCTGGTCTGACGGGATGTCGAGTGGCTCGCTTTGGAAACTTTATTGTCTTGCTCACTCGCTCTTGCATGTGCGTTTCGTAAAGTGTGGCAAGGCAGTCTGTTTTGTATTTCACCCGGATGGAAGTGTTTCGTGGTTGTTCATATGCGCTTCCAATGCGATTGGTGCTGGGCCGTACCGTTGAATATCCCTAAGAGATGGATACTGCGGAGATGAAGTGTAGCGCAGTTCAGGCGTGAGTATCACGTGCTGCCTTGAGCATGTTGTCACAAGTCGAATGGTGAAAATCGGACATGGTCGGAACGCAGGGCAAGACCACGGTGGCTCTGTTTTTCTCACTGTTTTGTTGGCCATGGCAACAGTAGCATTCTCGTGGCGATGCATGTCAAACTGATCCTCACTTGGCTCCCCACCGCAGCCCCTCGTTTATCCATCTCCTGACTGGAGAAAGCGTTCTTCAACTAGACAGGTAAAAAGGTCGGTAGGTGCTGCACAGATACCACAACACCGCTGACGTGACTCAACTCGGATCTTCAGGGAACGGGCACTATACCGATTTGAGACACCTCGAACATGGTGTAAAGATCCATGATCAGCATGCGCTGATGCGCGTCGCTTTGCTCGAAAGCTACTTGGGCGAGTCACATGCGAGTCTCCACCGTTATGTACATCACGCCACGGCTACTTGAAAAGAGGGAAAGGAGTGGTTGGATCGATGCTGGAAAGTTGCAGTGTAGAAGCTGAGTACATTTTTGGGGCATTCGGTAGAGAATCATGTTGTACATATTGCAATGCATAAGGTGAGCCCTGTGACTGTTGCGCGTGGGGATGGTACGTTCGATGTACAAATTTCTACCTGTCCCTTTCTTCAGCCGTTAGTGTTTTACGAGTCAGGTTTGGGCTGCGCGAAATTGAACAGTAAAAAGAGGATAGAGATGTACACCGGGGTTCATACAGTGTTGCGTGGTCTTCCACGCAATTTTCTCCATGCAAACAACGCAATCTCCATGTCAAAAGGGCAGACCCCATGTCACCAAAAAAAGGCATTTCGGAGCTGAGCGAGCACGGCTTGGTTGAACATGTGGAGTTCGTTGACGTAGTTGCTTTCTCCGAACTGGCGCCGTTTTTCGGCAGCACCACCCCCCTCACAAACTTACCCAGTCCACGGCTTCAATCCCAATGAACTACCAATTCGCCTAACCCCGTAAACTTACCAAATCCTCTTCCCCTAAAAACACCGTCTTCGTATACTCTACCCTGTGCAACCTTCGCAATCCATGGCGTGTAGCTTACTATGTACTGCGGCAAAGTAACTCCGGTAAGCGGCCGAGTCTACCGTTCCCCTGCGCGGCTACGCAACCAGATTCCCTGAAACGGCAATTTTACTCAGGGTGTGGAAAAGAGACAGCTGGGGACAGCGGGAAGGCGCGTGGTGATTGGTGTCTCGGCACAGGGCTGAGATGAGCGAGCTACCAACTGGATGTGATGACACGGGATGTGATGACACGGGATGGATAGGAGTGTCGGCTACATTGTAAGCATACGACCATGTCGCCATTTTCGAGTATGGTGTACATTGCACGACAATCGAACCAGACGGGATGTGATGCGATTGCGCCCGCTAATGAGGACCGGAAAATGGCAAAGACTCGTCTGAAATGAGCGCGGGGATACAGCTGAAGGTAAGTATACAGATTCACATGCTCAGCCAGTAATTGAAACTATATTGTTTTAACAAAAACAATGATGGGCGTATCCGCACTTGCAAACCCTAGACCGAACCCTTTCTCAGAAACTTCGTCCTCTCGACCTCAGCATGGTACTCAGCGCGACCTTCCATACCCCAGGTTCATGGAGCGTCGGAACACCTACTACAGCTAACACGGCGATATAGGAGCCGAAAAGCCGGCCTAGGTGAGTGATGAGAAGGAGGTCAGCAGTCACGCTTAAAGAGCCAAGTCAAACCCAGTTTTACATCGTACATCCAAAATCTCGGATTTTCGCCCACAATCACCATCATTATTCCTATACAAGACCGGAAAAGCCAGTCTCCATGACGAGGGGTTGAACCTCAATTTCCTAGCCTATACAAAGTACAGAATCTAGAAAAAGAATCATATCTATACACGTCACAGCCTTCTTTCAAGCATATGCCGAAAACTGTACGCCCAAACCTTCTTATTTACCTATTTCTGCATCTTAAAAACGCCGCGCTAAAAAAAAAGGGGGGGGGACCGAGGAGGAATTTCATGTTGTTCATGTTGCAAAATTTACCACGCTGTGATATCGTCCACCTCGGCTTCGCCGAACGTGCTGGTCTTTGTTGCTGCCATGCCCGAGTCTGCCAGGCTCGCGGTGTCGGTATTGGGACTCCGCTTCATGATCTCTGGCAGGGTGTCGTTCAGGAAGCCTAGCAAGTGGCGATTCACCTGTTCAAATTCGAGAAGAAAAGCATCGTGTCCGTCGGGAGAGTCTATCGTCTTTAGTGTCGCTTTGGGGATGTGTGCCGCCAGTTCTTGTTGTTCTGCAAAGGTGAAGAGACCATCGGATTGGATGCCGAGAACGAGTGTCGGCTGGTCTATCAATGAGAGAGCATGCCGAAGAGCTACAACGGGATCGAGCGTCTCGGGGTCAGCTCCCTCCGGATATCGATATCGAGATACGTCGTGAGTATCCAGCTTGCGCGTGATGGCAATGTAGCAGTTGGCATCAAATCGCTTGATGAACTTCTCTCCTTGATACCGTAGGTACGACTGTGCAGAGAAGTAGTGAGGGGCGCGGGACTTGCCGAGGCCAACACGGCTTGCCGCGTCTTGCCCCGGCGGCGTCGATGGCTGAGACGCGTCTTTGAACTCGGGATCTGCGTGGGCGGCAGCCATACTGGATATAGCGGTTGTGCTGTTTGTCCTCGACGGTCTGGGCGATCCGGCATTCTTGTGACCGTGGTTGTGAATCGCCCAATGCTCATGCGAGGGGTTGGACGGCGTCGCGGGTCGCGATTGTGCATTGATGTTTTGTCTCTTGGACAAGTCCGGCGTATTGCGACCGAAGCGCGACTCGAAGGAGTCACGGCTGCGGTAGGTCAGCAGCGCAGACATGCGCGCCGCCCCAAGCCCAGTGGAGGGAGGATCGTCGAATGTATAGTATCCGTCGTCGTACTTGGGGTCGCTGTAGATGCTCTGGCGCTGTGCCTCGCCCCAGCTGATGCCCCATGCGCTGTATCGAGCCGATGTGGCAATGGGCACGATGCTCCGGACGTAGTCTTTGCCGAAATATGCAAACTCCAAGACAAGCATGCCCCCCATGGAACCTCCGATGACTGCTGCGATTTGCCTCACGCCGAGATCGTCCAGGACGAGTTTGAAGATGCTGCGCCTGTCAGCTCCGTCCGCATCACAAGTTTGGCGTGTTTGCCCCAGCTCACTTTACGTCATCCCTCACTGTCGTCAGGGGGAACTCCGGCCCATACAGGCCCAGGGAAGGGTCGCCGTCCTTGGCAGTGACGGGGCTTGCGCTTCCGTAGGGGCTGCCCAGGCTGTTGATGCACACGACGAAGAAGCGCGAGACGTCGAACGCCTTGCCCGGACCGCCCAGAAGGGGCCCCCACCAGTCGCCCACGTCTGCGCTTCCCGTCAAAGCATGGCACAACACCATGGCGTTGTCGCAGGCCGGCGAGAGTCTGCCGTATGTCTTGTACGCGATGGGCACATTGTGAAGCACGACGCCCGATTCCAGGGTGACCTGGGGGATGATGGCGAACGTCTGGTCGGGGATCAATTTGCTAAACGGGTTCTCGGCCTGTTCTGTGACCTTTCCTGATGAGGTGTCAGTTGTTTGTCTCTTCGCTGAGCCAAAAGACGCGGACGTCATACGGTACTTGTGAGTGTGATCCGGCTGAGGAGACGCCATTGTTCTGGTCGAGTATGGCGGAGGGCAGAGGTGGAGTCTTTGCGCCTCGGCCGGTGGGGAAGACTCATTTCCATTTTGCGGGGAGTCACACCTTTTTGCTGTGGAGAGGGATGTGATTGCAGCGATGTCGGATGTCTTGGCGATGACGCCTCTTGTTGCGATTTTCCTAATTGGCCGGAGCCTCCCGTCTCAACGTCTGCAGCTTGGTAGGATATCTGACTGTCTGGGGCAACACTTCTGTGAGCGCTGGGAACAAACTTCTGCTGCAAACACAATCACAAAAGTCGGGGTTGTTTGTCGTTGTGCTATTCGTCTTCTTTTCAGCGACCTGATGTAAGCCATCTCTTCGTGGGCATCTCATGGGTTGCGTACGTGATCTCTTGTGCAGGCTCGCGGCTATGATCTTTCACACTGTTGCTTCTTCCAACCGAACATGCCGATTTCCATCGTACGGTGCAGTACGTGGGACAAGCTTGTTGAGATTGCAAACAAACTGCTTGCACATGGCAGCCAAAATCATCCGTGCCACCTGCAAACCAATTTTTTCTCACGAATCCAAAGGAGGAGCAAGCTTCAAACTAAAAGCCATCGTTGTATACACGACTGCCATGCAGCGACGAGTATATAGGCGGCAGAACGACCAGCGCAATTGCTCAACTCGACCACCTCGACATAAAATCTTCCTATCCTTTGTCAGCCACGTCTTCGGCCAAAAGCATCCGAGATAGCTTTCGTTACCTATGGGGTGGCACTCGATTCCTCCCACTTTTCCCCTCGCCCGGCGACCAGCCCTCATCCCACCAAACTGTTTCCTCTCCGCCGCTGAAATCGAAGATCTCGTCAGGAGACGAATTCAGCAACTACCTTTTCCTAACCCGGATCCATGCATTCTCGTAGACATCAAGCCTCCATCTCCAGCCGCCTCCGACACTACCCTCAGCGAAATAGCTTTTCGCCCCTTTGACAGCGAGGCGAAAACACTGGCAGACACTTCACCGACCTCCGACTGCGACCAATCCGACACCGCTACTTTTCCTCCCGCTCTCGCACATTGTCCTGAACAACAGGCTGCTTGGCTCGAGGCTCGACCTCAGTATGCACAGAATTCCAAACCCAAAGACTTCACGTCCAAGCACAGGGGAGGTGACACAACGGATATGCACAGCAACCAACCGGACAGCAACCCATTCGGACTTGGCCGTCCTAAGCGTAAACATTCGTCCTTTGTCCAGGAAGAAGAACGCAAATGCGAGCTGGAGGTTCATGCTGGCACACCACATATTAGCAATCTTCACATGGACGACGACGTCAATGCCCAGATTTGTGTCGAGGAGTTGAGTGTGGCTGGCGAGGTGGCTGCTGTAAGTTCGAAGGGAGAGGGAGAGGGAGAGGGAGATGGCTTTTGCTGGTGTTCCTGATGAGTATACAATAGTCAGCTGACGGTTGCTTGCTTTGCAGATATATACATTATATACATTTCAGGTTAATTTCCAGATGCGATTCTCCTTACACATATGCTGTATCTTGTATACCACTTCTCCAGTGTTCAGTGTATCAGCTCAGTGTTTCAGATAGATACCGTTGCAGAACGCCATCGTGTTATTTTCCAATTTGGAAAGCCCTTCGTAAACAATGATTCACCTGCATGACCCTGCAAGCCATGAATCGCAACCAAGCTACATGGATCAGTAGCATACAAGTTTCCGGATAATCAATACAGAAAGTAATTTACAGCCACGCATCAAACCACTGCACGGCCTGCGCATACGCCGCTGCCTTCGCATACTTCTCTTGCGGCACACTCACATTCGCCCGTACCCCGAACCCATGATTCGCACCCGAGTACAAGCTCGCCTGATAAGTAGCGTTCTGGGCCTCCAAAGTATCAATGGCGCCACGACGCAGTGTTTTGTTGAACGCGCCGTCGAACTCTGCATTATTAATCAGCATCTTCATCATCATGATCATCATCGTCATTGACACGACCCCACCGAACAAAAAGAACAAATACGCATACGATGGAGGAGCAAAAGGAGAAAAGGTGGAAACTCACGCGCAGTAGCCAAACTGATCGGGCCCCTAATGGCCTGGATCTCCTCCATCGTCAGGTTCGACGGATGCGCGATAAATCCTACATTGATGCCCTGTCCCCTCTCCGCCGCCATGAACCTCGGCACGTGTTTCCCTCCCAAACAGTACCCCACGGCGCCGATTCGCTGGCCGCCCAACTCACCCTGTATGTACGAGATGGTGGAAGCGACAATGGCGTCGATGGAAGAGATGGGGTGTCGGAGAAGCCATTCCGTAATATTGAATGCGGGACTGCCTTCTGAGACCGACACCGGGACTGGATCGCCAGCAAAGAGGTCGGGCATGATGACGGGGTAATTTGCCAGGGCAATGTGGTCGGCGAGGCTGCGTGTTGTTAGGATGGTGGTTCAAAGGATGATGGGGAGAAGGGGGGAGTAGTACAGTTTGTTGTTTGGAGTGGCGACGCCGTAGATGTCGGTGATGAAGAGCACGACTTTGCTGCCGTTGGTGGTGCTGTAGCCGGGAGGATAGGAGTGGTAGATTTCAACTGTGTTGGTCGCGTTAGTATCCATCCATCTATTACTTGGTGACTTGTTTCTATCGAGATTGCCATCATGTGCACTTACCTCCACTGACATTCTTCACCTGTCCGGCAGCTTGACAGCCTTCCACCTGTGTCACATCGTTGCAACCTACACCCTGCCCTCGAAACGCAGCCGCGAGTCCCGCAAACCCAATTGTGAGTAGACTTGAATACATGGTTTTCCTCAACTCGTCTCAATTCCTTCAAATCTCTTGAAATCCACTGTACCGAAGGTTCCGTCTTTGAACTGGGCGATGACAGCTGTGACGTCTTCGTTCCCTCCATCTTTTATAAGTAAAGCCAGATGCGAGTGCGACCCGATGGCCAATCTACTACTCCGCATATCTTTTCTTGGTACTCATGCGCACCGGTGATATTGGAGTCACGTTTTCGCCACTGAACTTTTTATTCGTTTAGATCCATTTTTTAACTTATCCAATTGGTTGATCAAGGCTAAAAGATCCACGTGATTCTTAAACCACCGGTTTTTACTAGTACCCCTCATTTCGTACATGCAGGAACGGCCTTGGCTATCCGAAGGATCGTCCATTTGCTTATGGTACGCGCGGACCTGTAGCTGCTTTTGGTAGGTACCAGTCAAATGGTGATGGAAGTGGGTGTGGTGGCCAATGGATCAGAGATATACCGTGGATACCGAGTGCTGCTGCTTAGAATGGTAAGTAGAAAAAGTAGTAGATAATAAAGGTGAAGTGTGGTATGTGGGGCGTTTTCTTTGAAGATTTGGAATGGTTGGCCGTCGCAATGATGGATGTGAGATTGTGTTTCAAAACATGATGATGTCGGTTGAGTGGTGTGAAAGCGCTGGGGTGAACATGGTTAGCATAACATCAGTTAATCGAAACATCCCTGGATGCAGCTTTGGAAGACTCGAGGCCGTGCGGAGGACATCTGAACACTTCATTCATTCAAAAGTCTTCCTATAGCTTAATAGTTAGACCTCACACTCCGTCCATGTCCATGTATTGGTTTATACGACCCCTGCTCATAAAACTCCTTAATCCACCCCGCCATCTGAGCAACTTCCGCATCAGCGATCGCCTTGGCACCCTCGTTAACGGCCCAATTCGGTCCATACAAATCACTGCAATGCGTGCCTCCCGGAATGACCCTTACAGGCAATTGGGGTGTGCTCTCCAACGGACCACCGGGACGCTGCTTAGCACTGACGGTCGCAGGCAGCCAAGGATCGTACTGCCCGTTCGCGTACATCAGGCGCGTAGTGTTGGTTACAAACCAGCCACCGGTCCACTCGTTTAGCGATTCCACGGTCTTGCCTTCGACGAGACCGTAGCCTGAGCCGAACATGTAGCCGCATTGTTTGTGGTAGTATTCGTTGTTTACGAGGCGGGAGACGAGCGAGGGTGTATCTTTGGGGGCACCGTTTTGCCACCATTCAAACCTGCAAAGTTGGATGGTTAGCTTGCACACCAATTTGTCAAAGATTAAAAGTGCGCCTGTCGGGGTGAACGATTCGAGGGAAGAGAAACTTACGGTTCATTGCAAAGCATCCACATCCATTGGCGGTTGACGGGGCTCGCGACTGTGAGGTCCTTGTAGAAAACGTTATCCTTATTTAGCCATTTGAAGCAGCCGGTGTTGTAGGTCCCATTGAACTCGTCGTAGCCATAGCCCTCGCAGTATCCAGGCAGTGACACTTCGGTGAACCACTTTGCGTACCCTTCAAGCGCCTTTTCGACACCGACGCCCTCGGGGCCGGGGACCTTGTTGGTGGAGTTTGGAGGAACATTCTCGATGTAGTCACAGAACCTGTAATACGCGTTGTATCCGACAGTCTTTTCACTGTAGAATTGCGTCCCTTGCCAAGTCCATGGTCCATTCTCAATCGCGCCTCCAAAATCTGTGTCCTCCAGATCACCAAGCTTGAACTTGTCTTTCAAGGCCTTCTTTTCCGCTGCTGTGCCATTCAACAAAACACCATCAACGTAGTTGATAACGGCAACCTGATCAGTAGTACAGTTGGCCGGCGTCGCCTCACGGACAGGCTCAAAGTACGTCCAAAAGTCGCTAACAGCTTGCACCACACCACTAGTACCGTAATAAGCCCAGAAAACTCCCGGGTCCTTGGCTGCGGTCCATCCGGCTAGGGCGCCAGAGTAAGAACCTCCGCCGAAAACCCATGGCGTCTTCTTCGGATCCGTGGTGCCGTTCTTGTCGAAAGGAGCATTGAAGTTCTTAGCGAAAAATGTAAGGTCCTTGATCGAGTTGTCGAGCGTAAGGTACTTCAAGTTCTTCACGGTGAGCTCCTCGAATGGGGAGCTACCACCCCAGTACCGATGCTCCAACACTACAACTGCACCGCCGACTTCCTGGGCTATAAGACCTGTAAGACGTGCCGAAGTGGTGTAGGTGACATTGAAGCCATCGGCGGGTTGTTCACCAGGGTTCACCAGGATAATGGGGCTACCAGTTCCTTTCCAGTATTGGGATCCGAACCAAAAGCGCTGTTTAAAAGTTCCCAAGCTAGGATTACTGTGGTCGATGAGCTGGTCGAAGGTGCCCCAGCCATTGGTACCGTTGCCGCCGAGAAGTTCTGTGTCGTCGTCGATGGGACCAACGTGCATGCCACGAAACCGTCTATAAGGCGTCTGAGTCTTCGTGGCGAAAGCACTGGTGGCGAGCAGCGCCAGATGGGCGAAGGAAGTCTGAATTCTCATTTTGTGGTATAGAATTGACCACAGAGGTCAGCCAAAAGAGGTGGCAAAGAATGGGAGTGGGCCTGTAGTACAATTGGCGCGCAGGCGTGAAAAGGAGAAAAAAGACGACATGCCACAGACGAGAAGAAAGCTTATTATACCAAGCAAAAGCATCGGATCTGCAGGAATAGGGACCAAGCACGCGGAAATGTTAGACTGTGAGAGGCAGGTCGCTCTGGCAATATTGGTGCAGTACCCTGTTAGCAATCTAAGCTTATCTGAACAACCTTCCTGTTTAGGTAAAGGTCACCTCGCATCCTTACACACTATTTCCGAATCCTGTGGACGCGTTATGTTTTGCATTGGACAATGGAGTGAAGCGACGTTCTGCAGATGCTGCCGCCTGTTGTTGGAAGGAAGCAGTTTGCAGGTCGTTCGATTAATGAGTAACCGATTGATGGTGATACTAAAAAAAACTTTCTAGTCAGCCATAACTTCATACACAGCCTTGGAATGTGCGTGGAACGAGAGAGGGAAGGGCAAGTATGCCGACTACCCATTGGCTTTATGATGCTACTGTAGTCCTATCCAAAATAAAGTTCTTGTGTACAAGTATAGCGACCATCAGCGGCCAATAGCAGCCTCGGTCGCTTTGAGGCTGCCCACGACGGCAAAGCATATTAAAGGCGTAACTGTGTAACTAATCTAAAATCAAAGTATCAGTACCACGTTTTGAGGGCGCAACGAACGTATCCTTACTGTCAACAGCTTTGCGATTGCCATCTTTTCGGGCTCTGGGCTTCGAATAACGTCGGTCAAAGCCACCAGAATCATCGCTGGCGGACCGGTGGGCATCAGCATCATAGCGAACCACAACATGGGATCGTCTCCAATGAGATTTGTCTTCGTTGCAAGCGTCCATATCAATGGTATGCTAACAAGAGGCCAGATGACAAATCGAGTGACGGTGATGAAAGCAAGGCTTATCTTGGGCACGGTGCCACTGTCCTCGCCGGCTTTCATCTTGAGCAGGCTCTGGCTGAGCTTCACACCTACGACGATGATTTGCATAGAAGCAAATAGATCACCGATGTTCTTAATAGACGAAGTGAGCCAGGCGTTGAGGTAGCCACCATCACTGCTATTGCTGAAAAACAGCCGGTGCAGAGGCGGTGTCAGTCCAATGATGGCGCCCACGATGGCTCCGATTAAAGGAGCGTTGGCGAACTGGTACAGGAAGTCAAGGAGCGTCTGAAGCCATGGTGGGAGCCCATCAAGCCATTTTTGTGTTCGCCTGTAGCCTCTTCGTTCTACGCCGTTGGTATATCTCACAAGGCGCTGGGGAAGAAGTGATGTTTCTTCGTCGATAATCCCGTCCGGTCCACGTTCTATTTCCCCGTCCTCCTCGTCTTCAGCCAGCTCACCATTATCATCTTTGTTGTCGTCATCCTCTTCGTCTGCGTCTTCGTCATTCGATCTCATAAGTCTCGGACCCAAGGCAAAGGTAAGCGAGTTGCTGACCATGGCATTGATCAAGAAGTAGGACTCGGCACGGTCGAGTGCGCTGGCAGAGGAATCGCCATCGGGAATAATGGAATTGAGAATACCGGTCGATTTGAGCGATTGGATGAGGAGGAGCGGCAGGCTCGTCGTGTTGTTGAAGCTTACGGCAAGCTTCACCCACGAGGGAAATTTGAAGACGCGACACGCGAGGGCTCCAACGCCGAGCGAGAGGGAGGTGTAGCTGATGGACCAGACTCCTCAACGTCAGCGATTATCAAATGGTACCGATTGAACGAAGGCGTACCGAGGATCGGGACATAGCGAACGCCAGTATCTTGATGCAGATTCGATCCAATCTTGTAGATGAGCAGTGCGGGCAAGAACATGCGTACACACGTCCGCGACACCTCCTTCGCAGCATTCACAGACAGCAGGTTGAACTGCGCAGTAAGCACGCCGAAGAAAATAGTCAGCAACACTGAGACAGAAGCCTCAATCGCGCCTACAAAGGGTACTACGAGCTCTGAGGCATCAATGCCCATGGTGGATGAAATGGAAAAACGGGTCTAGAAGGGATAGGATTGATAAGAGACGGATTGCAGGGCAGCAGACATCCTTCTTAAGCTATGCACAAGTCAAATGCCATGGCAGAAAGCCACAAAGCCAAGGAGAATGCCATGATGGACTGTTGATAAGATTTGTTTACTTGATTACCACTGTACCTTCATCGTGACATCACTGTCAATCCCACGCGCACAGACACACTGGCGGAACGGGTTACGAGTCGCGTGCCCTCTTAGCGTATCTGCACGTGAGGAAACGGCTGGGTATCTTTTTCTTCTTTCTTCCACCACCACCTCTTCCGCTCTGTCCTACAGTGGTTTCACATATTTTAGCCATACATCGAGAAAATGTTTGCGGTCTGACGCCTTTTGGAACACGATTCCCAGCTCAGTATACCCGAACCTGTTGGGATTCCCCGCCGCATACCTCCCTCCCCCAAACATGGACGCAGTCGATTTCGCGCTCTGCACAGACGATGCGACCGACATACGTCTTCTTTCAGACCCATCGTCACCATCATTTTCAAGTGGTTTTGATGACTTGCCGCGCTGGAAAACTTTTCCTCGCGACCACTTCCCCGGCTCCTTGGACACGATGAGCTGCAGTTTCTCCGAGCTCTTCTTGTATACCGAGCTATCCAACCACTGAAATATATAATGCGGCTCTTCTACCCAGTGCGCCTTCTCTTCGGGAAGTGCGCTGGTGTAGAATAGGAGCACAAGCACATCAACCATCTCGATTCCGTTCAACCCCATTTGAACTTCATTCCTCTTCCATAGCCTCAGGTTCTTTCCACGACACTCAGGCTTGTGGAAGTTTGAGAAAATAGTCGATATAGGACGGTCGAACACCAATTCTGCAGCTTCCTTGCCGTTGTTGGTGTAGAGCAATGTCTGGAACCTTAGGCTTGCTTCAGTACCCGTGAGGGTGTACTTGATGTCCGTACACCCTTTATCTAGCTTTCCAAAAGAAGCTTTTGGAAAGTCGATGGATATATCTCCGTCGAGATACGATGTCGTGAGCGGGATACTGGGACCAGTCGCTGGAAACTGCTGCGTCACCCATACTTTCACCTCCTTGGTGCTGCTGGAGCGATACAACGAGCGAAGTGAGATGCCAGTGTCTTCACGATATCGCCAATGGACGTCACACACTCTACTTTCCACTCCATGAGGCGAATTGCGCTCTACTTGCACTTTGTGGCACAATTTGTTCCACTGTAACGCCCCAGGACCCAGAGCAATGCTAACGAGCGATGCTGCTGATAGCTTTCGACGGAGGACATGCACCGTGTCTTCGGGAGTGGTGCCAGCGGTACTCGCGCCTAGTCCGCCTGGCGACAAGTGTAATCCTGGAGATGTGCTCAAGTTAGAGTGCGTTGTAGAGACGGACGGAGTACGGCTAGTTGTTCGGGGTGAAGACGGCGACGCCGATGAGGTCATATGTCCCCAATTCACAGGCTCGAAATATGATGCCGGTAGCTGCGGACTGCCAGTCGGCGAGGTAGTCAGTAGTGAGCTGGCTGGAGCAGCTCGGATGGTGGCTGCGGAGTCGGTCATGGAGAGATCGTGGTTATTCTCAAGTTGTGGGCAGAGATCAGAATGCTCCGTCTCGAGTGTATATGTTCTTTGCGGAATCGGCGGTAAATTGCGCACCTCCTGACGTACTGCTTCACTGGGCGACAAATGCGTCCTCTGTTCCATCGCTGTTCTTTTTGCGCGATTTTCTTCGATCAGTATGGCATCTTCCAGTTCGCGTCTGAGATGGTACAGCATGGCCGCAGTCTGATCATCACGGCTGGGCGCGATGACAGGTGCTGCATCGGGAGACAGTGGTCTGCTCAGATTCCCTTCATCTATCGTGAGGCGTTCGTCTTCACTCTTGAGCCAACGACTAAAGTTTTGCCAGTCTTTGTACAACTGATCTGCTTCGGATGGCGCCGGTAGCGCAAGAGGTGCTGTTCGTGACGAGCTTCCAATCGCATTCGTTGTATAGAATTGGCCGCCGACGCTTACGGTTCGAAACGGTGTCAGATCTAGCAGCCTTTGCGTTTGCTTTGTGGCTTCTAGGTTTAACCGCAAATGCAGGAAAGAGATGCACATCTGAAGAGCTTGGTAGTGCCCGTTGATTTGCTTCCTCAGGTTCTCGATCTCCTTCTCTTTACCAATATACTTGATGGTGTAAATGAACTTCTTCACACTCATCCTACGATCGACAAGGTTACCCTTGTAGGGTTCGATCGCCTCTTCGCATCGCTTCAACGTCTCCTGGAAATCGAGGTATGGGAACGGGAGCGGCTTTCCGTAATCTTTCATGAGCGTGCTCAATTCAACTAGACAGCGGTGGAAAGCCGAAAACTCGCGGACGAGACTTGCGACTTGGGTCTCCGAGTTGTCATTGGCATCTGCACATTGTCAGTCGGATGATGTATGGTCTTCTCAAAAGCGTGGCGACATACCTTTGAATGCAACATAGACACGCGCAGAGAACTGGACGAGATTGATAACATCGGTTGGGCTAAACCCAAACGACATGACTAGCTCTGCAGGCCGCGCTTGAGCGCAGCGCTTTCTGGGAGTTGCTTTTGCTCATGCACCGGAAATCCTTGTAAGCAAGAGAGAAGAGGCTGTCGCATGAGCAGGCTCCCGAGTTGGTAGATTTGAAGTTGTAGTAACTGGCCCACTACCACAGCCCTCCCACCCAGATATTCGGATGCGGGATGGACAACGGGCGGGGGCGCAGCGATATTGCCTGGAGATACCTTGCATCCTGCAGGCATATTAAACGCCATCAAGAATCATGCTACGGGATTGGGAATAATTATAAACGGTCGGATACTCGTGTGAATACGTGTGGCGTTGAATTGGATCATCTGACGAATCATAGGGCTGCAACAGTGATCAATGAGGATGCTGGAACGAGACACGTGGGGGCTCATGTCGCGAACACCTTCGTCGGCCTCGAAACTCGGTTTCGTGGCTTTGCTTCCGAAGTATGGTCCGCAGGCATCTGGATTCCAACAGCAATCGCGTACCTATATTACATGTGTCTTGTGGGTCTCGTGGGTCTCGTGGACCAGATCTTTTGCTAGGTATTTATTATGGTGCCTTACCACCGTTTCAACAGCGCCCCGAACGCGATTTGAGCCTTCCCAGATGTCTCACCGCGAACAGGCAGCCGGATGCTATCCGTCAACGGAATGAGGCTTCGGCCAACCGCTTTCATATGCGCCGTCTTCTGTGGGCGATCGAAAGATACGAGAATGCCACTGCACCAGGCTACACTGCCTACCGGTGAACTTGAACGAGTCGAATGAGCCTGGGCAATGCTTTCAACCCCCTGACTTCCTCTCGCTTGTAGTGAGCGTGGTGGTGGCTGAGGGTTCGTCGCTTCTATCATTTATCTGATACGGAGGGCGAGAGCCCTGAGCGAACTGGTCATCCATGTCCAATATATGGCTTGCATCGAACCTGGAATCTGTCTGTGAAAATCATTTGGTACTTCCCCTCTATTTATATCGTCATAATTCTTCTTAAATCACGGGCATTCGCGTTTGGCGTTGATCTCTGTCCGTTAGAAACAGGATGGGCGTCCGAAAATGGCTTAGCCGGCCAATGAGAGGCCACCATCTTGGGGTAGAAGATCTTACAAGAGGTGGTGAAGGTGTACCGGTATGTATAACTTTGGCATCTTCACTGGCTGAGAGCTTCTCTAGCTGTTCAGGCTGTGCAAAGCTAACTAATACAGGCCTCCAAACGTCGCGAATGGGCGCTCCTCACGATTGACTCTGCTCCCTTCCAAGTTTGGGTCGTCATCGTAGCAGGCATCGGTTTCCTAACAGACTCGTTTGGTCTGTTTTGTCTCAATATCATCACTCCCATGATCGGATATGTCTATTGGCCGGAAAGCACAAACGCTGACGGCGTTCCCCAACTCCCTCCCTCGGTGAAGACAGCTATGATGTGTTCGACACTTGCTGGCACCATGATAGGCCAAGTCGCATTTGGATTCGCAGCTGATGTACTTGGTCGACGAAAGATGTATGGGCTCGAACTGGTGATTGTGATTGTGGGTACTATGCTTATGATTATGAGCTCGAACGGCGAAAAGAACAGCATGTCTGTGGAAGGGTGGCTAATTACCTGGAGAGCCATCATGGGCTTGGGGATAGGAGCTGACTATCCTTTAAGTGCTAGCATTACTGCCGAGTTTGCGCCCAAGAGGCACAGGGCGAGGATGTTGAGCTGGGTCTTCTTCGCGCAGCCTGTCGGACAACTACTCGCCAATGTGCTCTCGCTTGCCGCCGTTGAGGGGTTTAAGTCATCCATTCCCACTTCTTATCTCTCATGCTCCGCGGGGAATGAAGGCATCAAGTGCTTTAAAGCTATCGATCGTCTCTGGAGGCTAGTCGTAGGTCTTGGCATGATTCCCGCCGTCATCGCCCTTGCCTTCAGATTCACCATACCGGAATCGCCTCGCTACAAGCTCGATGTTCTTCGCAACGTTCACACTGTCTTCGAGGATACCAAGGACTACTTCGGTGGCCCTGATGCTGAAGGAGCAGAACTTGACTTGCTCCACACTTCTCCTGTCCCACCCGTTCATCCATCAAGACGGTCCTCGCTTTCATCTGAAATTGCACCAGAAGAAATCGTCGGTGAAGACAGTGAATCTGAACGTCGGCGAAGTTTGACTCATCGACGTCCTGCGTCGCAGACGACCGAGCTACCTCCGGGCGACCCAAGCTACACTCCACCACTTGCCTCATGGGACGATGCCAAAGACTTCTTCATCACTCAAGGCAATTGGCAATATCTTCTCGGAACGTCCCTCTCATGGCTATTCCTTGACTTTGCTTTCTACGGTCTCGGTCTCTCGTCACCGGAAATCGTACGCCACATTTGGGAGGAACGGGATACCAAGTCATCCGTCTTCATGGCCCTACGCAACAACAGCATCCGAACACTCATTATGGTATCCATTGGCGCTACCATTGGTGGTGCATTGATGATCAAGGTCATCAGATACGCAAGCCCCAGAGTTATACAATTCTGGGGTTTCCTAGTCCTCTTCGTTCTCTTCATTATCACCGGTAGCGCCTGGACAAAGCTCCTCGACACATCTCGCTCAGGGCTAATAGTCCTATACGTACTCTCCCAAATCGCCTTCAATCTCGGACCGAACGCAACCACCTTTATAATACCCGTTGAAATCTTCCCCACACGATATCGCTGCACCTGTCACGGCATCGCTGCCGCTTCCGGTAAACTGGGTTCCTGGCTCGTCCAGATCTTCCTAGCATATGCGTTCAAGGGAGATACGCAGAAACAACAATTTGATTGGGAAAGGGAAAATTTCGGCCATGTATTGCAGGTCATGAGTGCCTTTATGGTGGCGGGCGCGGTGACGACTTATTTTCTTGTCCCAGAAACGAGGGAGAGGGGAAATAAGAGCAGGAGTTTGGAGGTGTTGGCTTGTGGGAAGAGGGTTGTCGATGAGCTTAATCGGCAGCGAGAACAGGAGGATGAGTAGGTTGGGGGAGTGTGGTGGGTTGCTCGCTTGCATCTCGAATCCCTTTTTATGGTACTACACGATCAAGACTCAAGCCGCTTGGTTATTCACGCTTCTACATGGCCGAGATTGCTTTTTATAGACATCGTTCAAGATATGATATGAAGGAAATGCACTGTTATGAGTGGAGCTATGCCTTGAGAGGCGGAGACGAGAGATGTGCTTACATGTAGACTGAAAGGGCCCAGTTTCTTGGAGCCACATGATGGCGCGGTATAGACCCTCACGTAATGTGCTTTACTTGGATCCGTTTTCATCGAGCTATTCAGAAAAAATACTGTAGAAGAGTCATTGATATCATTCGTCCAACTGGCGGAACGACACGAGGCAGCCCAAAAGGACCTTCCTCACCACATAGCATCTTTTCCCTAATCAGGAAAGTTCGTATGCATTTCAACTACTTGGCGCACAGCATCATGAATTCTTTCAAAATGCTTCTTTCGACCCTACTTCTTGCCAGCTCCGCACTTGCAGCGACAAGTAAGCTTTCCAAAAGGGCTTTCAAGAATGCCGTGCCTGAAGAGTACATTATCTAGCTTAAACCTGGTATTAGCGCTGGACTCATCGATACACAGTACAACAAGATCCAATCACTGTCGCGACGAGACGCACCCTGAGCACCCTCCACAAGACGTTTTACATTGGTTCTTTCAACGCATACGGCGGCTCTTTCGATGATCTATCTATAGCCTCAATTTCTGAGTGAGATGAAATACTCAACATCGAACCAGTGACGACCAGAACAGCTGAAGACGTTCTTGCCATGCCCTTATACAACCCCAAACGGGATCTAGTTACCCAAAATCTCGTCAATAATACCTGGTTTTGTGGCGATATCTCGCATCTCCAGGCAAGGTCTCTAGAATACGTGTACGATGAGAGCGCAGGTGCAAGAATGACCGCGTACGTGATCGACACTGGAATCTTGGGCACGCATACGGAGTTCGAAGATCGTGTACTGTACGGTTTCGGTGCGTTTAAAGAGGGTGATAATAAGACGATCACGCATGAAGATATGAAAGATTATCCCGAGTTCGAGCATGATGGCTGGGAAGACGTAGGCATTGCGAAGAAGGCGAATCCAATCACTGTGAAGATTTTCGATGACAGAACAAGGGCATACCATTATTATCATTTCATTCCCTTTCCTAATATGAGAGAAAATTTGCTAGCAAAGTCGAAGACCAACAGTTCCATATTTCTAGCCGGCGTTGATTTCATCCATCAAGGCATTGTCTCCAAAAACAAAGCTCCCACCTGTGTTGCCAGCGCACCTTTGACCTTCTCAGCGACAGAAACAACACAACGAACCGAAACAAGATGTGACGGCCCTGCCTTTCCCTCGATCTCCGCACCACCCCACATACTTGCCAACCGTCTCCCACAAACAAACGCCCACAAACAAACGCCCACAAACAAACGCCCTCAGCAGCCCGCCCCGCAGCACCACCGACTTCACTTCCCCCTCCCTTCACGCACACAAAAAATCAAATTACCCCGCACCCTTTCTTGCTGTATAAATAATTTAATAGTCTCAAAACTTTCAATACAACAAATCCGCATCATGGGTGGGCTAGTGGTCGAGAACGAGGACTGTGACGCACGGGTCGTACACGGGCTGCCAAAGGATCAATGGATCCGCCACTAGGAAGCTGAAGAGGAGGCCTCTCGTTGTATTGAGGCTGTAGATTCTGAGGCTGGGGCAGCAGATGCATTCTGGGGGCCACCCCCTGGGGACTGAAGTTTCGTGGGTTCGAATCCACCAGGGTGATTCCTGGTGGTTTCTCCAAAATATCTCTTTTTTGGTTTTTTTGCGTGGCTGCTTGGGTCGCACTCCAAGTTGGAATCATGAGTCTCAGCAGCCGGTAACAGCAGACCTCCAATCGCAGACTATGCTCCCGGACGTGTTGCTATGGATACTGATCACATGACCATACTATCATCTGGGATAGCGCCTTGGCAGCAGCATCGCTCCCTCTCTCTTAGATCCTCAGCTCTGATTCTACATTGTGTTACTACACCTGTTTTGGTTTCTCTGTTTTCGTCCTCTTTCAGCCTCCGGATATTGCACGTGTCACCCAGCTCACCGTCGGTATGACTACCAAAGCGCGTGAAAATGTGAAAGAGACATTCTTCGGTAGCAACTATGGTCATGAACTGGATTTGTTTGCGCATGGTCGATATCTTCTGAGTGCGACTTCGTTGAGTAATACCTCGGTGCCAGTACAGTCGAGTACGAGTTTGACGGCGCCGATTGTGGCTGGTCTTATGGCGTATTGAGGGCTTTGGAAGGTGGATTGGAGGATATCGATGCAGTCAAGAACATGATTTCGGAGTTGGCATTACCGGTTGTGCCTGGGGAGTCGCTTGATCCTGGGACGACTTCGACCCTGTTGGTGAATAATGGGAATGAGTTGTAGTATGAGATCAGACGAAGAGAAGATAGGAGGGGTTTCTTGAAGTTGTTCTACAAGTTCGTTTGCAAACGTTATCCTTGGTCATTGGTGATACCATACATGTATGTAACATAATTCTGTCACCACGCAGCCTTACGTATCCGTCAACCTCAGTTGAGAGACCTAATTTTCACTGAATCCGGTTCTTAATGATAGGAACCACCTTTGCCTGACGCTTCCGGTTCGCATTCTGGCGAGACAGTGTTTGCGGACACAAATATGTGACTACTCTGAGTTGATCTGTTGATAGCGCGCAACTGACGTAGAAGTGAATATCGCACTGACTCTCGAGAAACTCCGTTCCACTGTTTCAATCTCGTTAGTTCGGACTTCTAGTGGAGTTTTCATTTCAACTTACTATATCTTCTCAAGCGCTTTCTCATAGTTCTCCATCTGCTCAAGCATCTTACCGGGGTTCTTTCTCGTCTCGAAGTACTTCCTCAACCTCGCAATGACCTCGGCATCATTCGTGCAGAAGGAAGCAGGTGAGATGTACACTTTTGGTGTGGCCGGCTTTCCAGCCTTGACAGTGAAGTAGAAGCCTGGACCAGCACGTTCCATTCCGCCATTTGGAAGGACAGATGGAGCGTCTCCGATGAAGATTTTCCAAAAGTCCTTGAGATCAGCAATTGCCTCTTTACTATACATAGAGAGATTATATCGTCCTCCAAGTGTGAGTGCGTCCATGAGATATTCGATACTCGTATGCGGGGCGCGCGTGTAGAGCTTTATGCGTGACTGAGACGGTGAAACAAGATCGAAAGAGAAGATGCCGATACTCATATTCCACTTCTCAGCTGCCTCATGTAGGTAATCCATCATTGGCTCCGGATTGAGTGACTGATACTGATCTTTCGGTAGACTCTTTATCGCTTGTGTTGCGACCTCCAAGTTCGACACACCAAGTTCTTGCGCCCTGAGACCTGGGAAGATGTAGAACTTGATGATTGGTCCTTTCACAAGATCAACGTCGCGCGTCACAAATGTGCCTGCGACAGGAGCGAGCTCAAAGTTCAGCTTGTCGGTCATCCGTACGCGCTCCAGTTCGCTCGGGAGTACTGTGTTCGTAAAGTGACGGTACCATTCCAAGTCAAGGCCAGCGACAAGACCTTGTTCATTCAAATGTTGGATCCAGACGTCGGTCTCGTATCGGTTGAAGGGGTCTTCTTTTGTGCCAGCTTTGGGTCCGATAGGCTCAAAGGAAGTTCTAATGACACCCTTGCCATCGAGACCCCATTCCCAGCTCAAGTCCAGCGGAGTACCGTCAGGTGTCTGAGGGCTTCGCCATCGAAGGTCGCCATTGACGTCCGGTGCAGGTCCAAGCTCGGGAACGACGTGCAGACCGTAAAAGAGGAGCTCATTGTATTGGTCGGAGTTGGAGTAGCCAGCATAGTGTAGGAGAGTGGCAAGCTGTGAGCCAGTTTTTTCCCACCAGAACTTGTGGTCGGGGTTGTGGAAAGAGAGCACCGAGTTGATGATCTCAGTTGGTTGTTTGCTGGTCAGGTTGTTGATTGCCGGTGCGCGTCGAAAGGACTTTTCACTCTTGCCTATGGTATTAAATTGAGCACTATTTGAGTCAAAGCCATTAGGTACCAGTTCATCGTGAGTTTCTGCGTGGGAAGCCATTGTGGGGATGGTTTTTGTTGAAGTACTGCAGGCAGGAAGCGCTCTTGTAAGACTTCACAACATACACAGACTAACTATATTCAATTTCTTGGGTTTCACAACGTGCATAGATCGACTATTCGATTTCTTAGGATCCACCAGACCATCCCTCAAGCGGTGCCACCTTGCAGTTTGCTACACCCAACACGCTTGAGATATTATGTTACAGTGCCGCAATACAATAGAAAGACCGTGCACTGTAATCTCGAGAAATCAAATTTTTGTGCGTATCTTAGAAGGGTAGATCTTACACCCGGTCCAATTACCAACCTTCTCCAGAGAGGATGGGAGTAGTACGAAAAAAAGTGGGTACTATCACCGTGTTGGTGACTCAAGAAGCATTTGATGCCAACCCCGAAGGATTTAGCCGCACTTATTCCTCGTAACATACGATTGCTTAGCACGATCTTACCCATTATAAGCATTTAGCGAGATGTAGGTTGAGCATCTTACTCAACCGAGTCTAGTTAATCACCTCACCAACCACACCGCTACATTTTGGAATCTGAAACACTTACGCCGCGACATGAGTGTTGTATGGTGTGCCTAATTGCTATGACTAGTTTCCTAAAAGAGCTTCGGAAGCTCCAGGTTCTAAAGTGCTCTGCTTACACCCTGGGGGCCGTCGATGCTGTTTCACTACTCGGGCGAGTCTATCTGTTGAGATCCTTGATCTGAACTAGCCTTAATATCTTCAACAGAAGTGTTTGGGGATAGAAC